>PVHY01023884.1:0-20369 GCA_004024945.1 Uropsilus gracilis
AAAAAAAAAAAAAAAAAAAAAAAAAAAAAAAAAAAAAAAAAAAAAAAAAAAAAAAAAAAAAAAAAAAAAAAGAAAAGTTAGATAACCCAACTATTTAAATTCAGGCTCTTTGATGCTTTAATGTTGTTTATTTGGGAGACTTTTATTGACCTGAGCCAAAGTCCCCAAAATGTACATCACTATTAAAGAGCAAATAAAGAACTAATACCTTCCACAAATCTAAGTATTCTCCTTCTGTTCTCCCCCCTCCCCAAATACACAAAGCATTTAGAGTCTAAAGACAGTTCTAAACATAACAGGCTAGGAACTGGTATAAAACTGGAGCATATTCTTCTATCCAAACATGTCCACTGCTTTTCAAAAATACTAGATTCTGATATCTAGGAAATGGAAAGCTTTTAAAGAGGTTTAATTTAGGAAAGTTAGAAGTGTTAAGATTAAAATAATTTTAATTCCAGAGGTTTAAATCACTGCAAAATACAACCTATGAATTATTTCTTGGTTTTGTTGGTCTATCACTTTGTGTAATTGAGAATTAGAGTATCTTTAAAACATTTCAGTTATTAAATATCCCAGAAGGTGGGAGGTAATTTTGCTTTTGCATCCAGAGAAGCCATTTTGAGTGGTTCAGTAGAATTTGAAGTCTTTGTTCATAGCCATCAACAAGTTGAGCTTGACTGAGGTTTTGAATCTTAACACTTCTTATTTTTTAAATTTTTTAAAATTTATTTTATTATTATGTATTATTAT
This sequence comes from Uropsilus gracilis, assembly GCA_004024945.1. Taxonomy (NCBI): domain Eukaryota; kingdom Metazoa; phylum Chordata; class Mammalia; order Eulipotyphla; family Talpidae; genus Uropsilus; species Uropsilus gracilis. The sequence continues at coordinate 751 of PVHY01023884.1, forward strand.
TTTAATCTTAACACTTCTAACACACTTTCCTAAATTAACTACCTTTTTCTTCTGCACTGCCTTATCCCACCCCCTTATCAGACTATATGACTTTAGAATGTTTTTATAAATCTATGAAAGTGAGGTCAGATTTATAAAATGAAGAATTTGTAAAGTGAAAATAAAAGAGTACACAGAAGTTCTCAAGACTGTAATGTATAGGTGCACAGCTTCCAATAACCTTTCTTTTCTCCCATGGCATCCTGTTCTCAGGCTCTTCATTTACAGTGACAAAAATGACCAGTAAATCTAGCTGTGTCTTTTCTAAGAGTCTTTACATTTTGAAGCAGCCAAAGCCTTAATTAAATCAGAGGATTGGATTTCTATTGCATAGATTTTGGACCTAGTCCAGGTAATTCTGGGACTGACTGTGACTCTTGGGCACCTTGTTTCACCCTCCTGGAGCTAACTTCTTCATCTATACTTGAGAAGGCTAGTTGGATAAGATCCAAGGTTCCTTCCAGTACCACATGTCTTTGGTGTCTTGACCACTGTGCATGGAACTGTATCAGTGCAGAACTCTTCCTCCTGTGTTAACAGAGATGGCACCACTGTAGGCAGCATGTGGACAGAATTTTGATCTCAGGTCCAGGCTTTGCCATGTCCTATCTCTGTAACTTTAGGCGAGTCTCATTCTCATCATCTCTGATCTCTAGTCCTCACAGTATCAGTATTCCTAAGAGCTGTGGTTTTTGTGAATAATGAAGAAAAGTGTTTGAGATTAAATTTAGCAGATGTGATGGGTGTTGTAACAGTGATGCCTAGGGGGCAAGGACTCAGGAACTGAGAGCCTTCTCTCTGAGAGAGGTGGGAAGGAAAGAAACTTTTTTGTACCTGTTGTCCTCCTTGCGTGGTCTTGTTTTGTCACTCTAGTTTTTTGCTTTATAATCTGTTTTCTGCTCTCCACTTTATTTCCAATATTTGAATATTCCTAAGCATCAGTGACCATACACTTTATCTGTATGACCTGCCTTTTACTTTGAGATTGGGTCAGAAAATCAGCTCCCCTAAATTCAGCAACACACCCCACACCCCAGTTCCATCTCACAACATACCATGCATGTACATCCTTTTTTTTCAAACCTTACTTGCTTTTTGCTAAAGGCTAATAAATTAATTAGATTTTTGTTCAAGTACTGGACTTTTCTGGCTGATACCCTATTCTTCACATATCCCTGGTGAAGCCTAAAGAGAGAGATGAGAGAAGACCGAGAGGTAGTAACACCAAGCCTGCCTTCGCCATATGGTGAGAACTGCAAGACGAGTGAGCACCAAGTACTCCAGAAGGTTCTTAATGTTGGCAGGGAGGTGGAGGGAGACATGGAAGATATGATACTTGAGTAAACAACATGAAAGGGTGGAGAAAGTATTTCCATTTTGTGGTTAAGAAGGTAATGCCAGAAGTCACTGGTAAGCAGTTGCTGGAAAGGCTATAGTTCATATCCTGAAAGAATGCTAGCCTAAGGTTTTGAGGCAAGAAATGCTGTATGAAAGTTAAGTAATTTTGGATCTTTACTTGTTCTTTTGCTTCTCAAGATCTCAAAGTAAATAAAAAAGCAAATTATTAACATATTTTAATTGAAAGATACTTTTGGGGTAGACTAAAAAAACAAAAACTATTGATTAGATTAATGAAGCTATTTCATTTTTGTCAGCAAGCTGAAAATTGTCAAAGGTGTTTCTGACATAGTAACATGTGAGGTACAAAGAAAGATTAATACTGATGTGATTACACTTTATACCTAGTTAGTATCCTGTTTTTCCCCCCTGCTCTTGAGATACTTTTTCCTTCCTTTCATTCTCCAATATATATCAGGTATATATATATATATATATATATATATATATATATATATATATATATATATATATATATATATATATATATCAAGTAAATGAGAGATATAGCATACTATCATTTAATTCAGAGATACCTCAATATGATATTATATACTTCAAAGATGGTAAGCAGTTTTCATCTATAGAGATGTCTTTTTCTGCAGTGTATTAGTTATACCAAAGCAAATTTTCTTGTCAAAACACTAAAAATCTGTTTTGTTTCATCAGTGTAATTATATATCACATTCATTAGAGATGACCAAAACTTTGGTTTCTATCCCTAAAAAAAAATCTTGTTAGACTTTATCTTGACTCCTGATGTCCTATAAGAATATATATTAAAGTGATGTAGACAAATACTTGAACTTGTAGTTTCTTCCTTTTCACAAAATTTTAATTCAGCTTCATCTTAATGACATTTACATAATTTCATTCTCCTTGTGAGTAAAAGGAAATATGAGCTCTTAATTTCCCTTTTCCTATAAGAATCTATGACTTATTTTCTTTCAAATTATGTGCTGTCATTAATAGGTGAGAGATAAATTAAGAGTTGTTGACAGATCACTGCTAAAGGAATTGTTTGGTAAGGGATTTTTAACGTGAGCATGTTGTCATACATTGAAGTTACCGGGTGTCACAAATCTGGTGGTGTTTGATGTCTTATTTCTTAGCCAGAAGACATCATAAGTAATCCATCTCAAGGCTTACATGAATTGTGTGAGATTTGATCCTAGAAAAGTGAGTACAATCATTTCACAGACTTAGTTAGCAGATAAATTATTGCCGAAGCTAACATAGAGGTGGCTTAATTGATTTCTCTTGGTGAATTATAAACAATTCCTGACTGCAAGTCTGGAGCACAAAGATTCAGAAGTAAACTCAGAAAAAGATTTAAATACACAGACTTGTGTGCAATGTTGGTAGCTGCTTTATTTTCAATAGCTAAAAATCAGAAACACCTAGATATCCATCAGCTGGTGAATGAATCCACAAAATGTGGCTCATCACACAATGGACACCTCTCAGCAGTCACAGAACAGTCTGCTGGGGCATGCCAGAACATAGAGGCATCGCAAAAGCCTTGTGCCAAGTGAAGGAAACCAGAAAACACTGAAGAAAATACAGAAGAAAATACTGCATACTGTATGTTTCCATTTATCGGACAGCCTCATAGAGGCAAAGATGTGGAGACAGGAAGCACGTGATTGTTGGTCTGGGAATGAGACGAAGGTGCTGACCAAGAAGGGGCCTAAGAGTATTTGGGGAGATAATAGAATTGTCTTACATCATTATTTCAGCTTTGCTTATATGAATGTGTACATTTGTCAGAACTCATCAAATTGTTGACTGATTCAGTATAAATCATACATGAAATTTTAAACCCTAGCGTAGTGTCTTGAATGCTTTTACAGAGTACTATTTCAGTTGGAAAAATAGTGATTTTTGAACTTCAGGCTTTTGAAAGCCTGTTTCCAACAAGAAACTAACAATCATTTTTGTTATGAATCTGCGTAAAGTTTTGACCCCTAACATGTTTGCACAGAAAACAGTAAAAGCTAACCTTGCTTAACTTCTCATTCTATTTTCACTTTCTCTTTACATCCCTGCCCAACCTAGAAAAGCTAATTGAGGGCCTCAAATCTCCTGACACTTCTCTTCTGCTCCCTGACCTCTTGCCTATGACAGATCCTTTCGGTAGCACTTCTGATCCTGTAATTGGTAAAGTCATCATCTCTGTTTCTTCTATCATGCATGATACATGTGTCTTTTTTGAGAACAACTAACTGGATAGATTTTCCTAGTGAATGACCCTAGTGAGGCGTAGAAATACCACGAAGTCCCCATGGTTTTGGAACCTTGTTCTAGCCCAGAAGCCAAGGCTATTTAATCTCGCTTAATACCTCAAAGTATTTTCCGCTGGGTGTGATGGCACATGTCTGTAATCCCAGCTACTTGGGAAACTAAGGCTAGAAATCACTTGAGTCCGCAGGTTCAAGACTACCCCGGGCAACAGTATGAACCCTAGTCTCCAAAAAAAAAAAAAAAATCAAAGTATTTTCTAGAGGCATAACTGTTATTTTTGCCTTTTCTGAATTGGTGGTGAATGAGGAAGAATGTGGACATATTCACATTGGATTACAAAAACTTCATGAAAAAAGTTGGTTTTGAACTTTTTTTTTTGACCTTCCCTTTAGTAGGTTCATCTTTAGGAGACTCTATTTGCCAGGTGTTAATGACAGAACATATTTGCCCCCTGGCGAAGCCCCACGAGTAGGATCTAGGATGGGGCCTTGGTCTGCTCACTCTGCTATTATCCTGTGCTCTGACTACAAGGCAGCCAAGACCTACAAAATGTCCAGGGAGATATGCCTCCGGCTTGGATGTCTTACTGAGCACAGTACCTGCCAGCTATATTTTGGGGTGGGGATTGAAATGGACTAGTGATCTTTGCAAGACACAGCAAATGCTTACCCCTTAGAAAACCAGAATTAGCTGGGCCTGTTATCTCAGCTACCTGAGAGGCTGAACTAGGAATCACTTAAGTCTGTGGGTTTGAGACTACCTGGGCAACATAGCGAGACCTAGTGTCTAAAAAAAAGAAAGAAAGAAAGATAAGAGAGAGAAATAGGAGAGAAAGATTGGAGAGATGGGAGAAAGAAAGAGGAGAGAAGAGAGAGAGAGGAGAGAAAGAACAAACCAGAATTATCAGAAGATACTAAAGTAATTTTCAGCCTGTCGTTTGACATGGAAGAGTTCTGCTGGATTGCTCATGGTCTGCATTTATCTATAAAAACTGAGAGTCCCTGAGACAGACTAGCCCTAAGTAGTTAATTTTGCATGTGCATGTCAGTCATCAAAGCCCAGACACCCACCATGCTTTTCCTCTCACCTGAGCTGGCATGTCAGACCCTTGCAGAGGGATGCCTTCACGGGATTGTTGAAGGAATCATCTGACTCCCCTTCCCTCACACTTTGCTCTCCTTTCTTAACGCTGTTACGAAAGAAAAAACTGATGTTGCTGTTGAGAGTCTCATACCAGGACTGGAGCCTCCAGTGCCCCAGCGCCTTCCTTCTCAGACGGAATCTGTGACCTCGAACCGAACAGGTCAGTCAGATGTCTCTGCATGGTCTGGTCAGTGTACTGAGCCCTTGGAGCCCATTTCTCCACCCGATGTAGATGTGCCTGGGCTTACTTTGCAGCCAACATAAGTTCATTTCTCCTAGGATGAATGGTCTAGATTGTTAGAGTCCCAACCTCTGATTTTGAGTCATGTGTTTCAAGATTGTTTTCATTGGTGACAGCTTCCCGCCAGTTCCCTAGATAAAGATCTCTGCTGCGCCAAGAATGCCCTTAAACTCCTACATATTCCTGAGTAGTCACTCCAATGTAATAGTGACATGTGAGATAGCTCATGTTGTATATGCTGACATTCAGGTCCCCTTACTATGTTGGAATCATATGCAGATGATTTGAGGTTAAATTGTTGGCAAAGTTGAAATACTGTTTTCACCCTAATTTCAAAATTCACTCTTAATAGAATTCTGTAACTACCCATAAATGCAATTTCAATATCCTTTGTTTTGATTTCATCCATAATTTCCTTGATAAAAGGATCTGAATTCCTGACTTGAAACAAAATCTAGGAAGTACACAGACTCTTCCAAGTTAAAAAGAAAAATTAACATGGAAAACATTGTAGTTCCTTTTAGACTACAGACTGTTTTCTCCTAGAATAATTTCCCAGAAGACAAATTGTATTGAAATGCCTGAACTCTGAATTTTGTCTTTTGTTCTTTGACTAAAAGCAAAATCTTATGTTCAGAGGAGCAATTTAAACTTAAAGAATACTGGTAAGAGACAAGATCGTTCTGTTTTAAATGGAAATCTGATTCGGTGCTACAAAGTACTGTTTAATATGTCATATTCTGCTAAATAATACGTCAGGGATAACCCTCTCCAGCTTGGACTCCTTCATCTTATAGTAACTTTTCTTCCCATGAATGTTTAGGGAAAACTTAAGTGAAACTCTTTAGTTGTAAAATCTTTTTTTCTCAAACGGCATTAACTAAGAACTGAATGCTGAAGTTATATTGGCATCCAGATCACAAACCAACACCCTCTGAACCAAAAAAAATTCTTCCTTATTTGTATATGAGCGTATGGATAATCTGAAAAGGCACTTCTATAGATGGAAATACAGAATGCTTGATAATGTTCCTTTGGTTTTCTTTCTCCCACTTTGGCATGTATGTGTAACAAGTAAGTGTAGTAATTTGAAGGCTAACATCTAATCTCATGCTATTGTTGTATGTGCCATTTAATGCCATCACTGACCTGGGAATGCTGTTAATCTGGACTCAGATTCTCTCACCGGGGAAGATTCCCTGATTGATTGCTCTCTGCTTTCTAACCCTACTACTGATCTTCTGGAAGAGTTTGCCCCCATAGCGATCTCTGCTTCGGCCCATAAAGGTAACTGTTTTCCTCCTCTCAGACCCATATAGATCCTTAGAGGAAAAGAACAGAATAATTCCTGAGAATTTTCCTTACCAAAAGTCTTTGCTAGTAAAGGTTTTTAACCACCCTCATGGGAGCTTCCGCACTCTTAACCATTCTCTAAGCTACATAATCCCTCCCTCCGAGAATCTTTAGTAGTGCTGAGAAGGCAGTCTGGGGGTGGTCTTGCTTTTTGGCGGTCATCTGGACTACTGATACTGCCAGTTATCTATCAGAGGCAGAGCTCCAGGCCTGTGCCATCAGTTCAAATACATGTGTGTTCACTAACTAATGACTAACATAACACTTGCTGGCCTAAGAATTTAAATTGTTTCATCAAGTCTGGCTTAAAGTTTTTGAATAATGGATTACTGCACTAAAGAACTGGCTGTTATTCCTCGTAAGTCAGTCTTTAAAGATTGAATTTATGAAAGTGTTGAATTTTAGTTAACCTTTAAGCCATGATTGGTTCCTGGATTTCTCTTTCTAATTTACCATTTTCATTTCCTAGTCTTGGATTAACACTGACCTTAAGGTCTACTGGTCAGAATTAGCTTGAACTAAATTCGTTCTGTAAGCAGTTGGTGAGGAGTGATGGGCACAGTGCCTCATTTACTAAAGCATTCCTTATTCTGCACTTGGATGGTGAAAGTGGTTCTAGAAGAAACAAATATGCAGTTGGGGCAGGGAAATAGCTTAGTCCTTTCAAAATAAATTTAAGAAAGAAGTCTCCTCAAGGTGTCTAAAATAATTAGACTTTGTTTTGCATTGATGATAGCTGGGTTTTTGTTTTTACCCCTGATAACATTGGAGTAATGAGCTTTTCATCGAGCATGTAGAGAGAAATTACCTCTCTGACCAGTTCTATCTGGCTGGACCATGTCAGCAGCAGCATGCAATCACAGAGAAGCTTCTCTCGCAGAGTAGGTGCTCAGCTAGCGCTTACTAGGAGCAGCTCTCTTTAAAGTGGAGGTTTCTGACATACTTCTGCTCAGTGCATGTGATCTTGTGCCCCGGAGTCTCCAGGGCTTCAGAGGTGTTTGAAAGTCTTTTTTTTTCCCCCACTCACTGGACAGTGAGTCCTTTCAGAGTGAGTTTTGTCTTGTATATAGAGAGTGCTTTTCCAAAAGCAACTATTTACTGCCCCCTGTTGAGTTTTTTTGAATCTTATTAATCAGGCTTCTGTAAGATGCAGAAGATAAATGACCAAGGAAGAGCTACCTCATACTAACTACAGTTAATAGTCTTATCCAGAGGGCTCTTCCTACAGTCTTTCTTCTTCCTAATCATTTATGAAAGTCTTAACATGCCAGATCTAAAAGCATTTTTTTCTGTCTCACTAAGTTTTCCAGTTTTGCTTTTATTGCAACTCAAGAAAACAAGCATTGCCATCTTTAAAAACCCTAGCGACTGTACAGTTGGGATCTTTGTGTCTTTTACACGTTCTCTCATTTGCTAATCTTTGCCTCTGTTATTTCTGCTTGTGTGCTTGCCTTCTGTATTAAGCTGCAGAAGATAGTAATCTCATCTCAGGTTTTGATGTCCCTGAGGGCTCGGACAAAGTGGCAGAAGATGAGTTTGATCCTATTCCTGTATTGATAACCAAAAACCCACAAGGTAAGAAAGAGAGGATGGAGAAGAGAAAAGAGCTCGGTCTGCTCTCTTCAAAATAGTTAATGTAACTAATCTAAAGGGGGAGGGGAGGAAACATCAACATTTAAAGAAAGAAATTTGGGGTAATGGCATCCATTGTGGACTGGATCAGCAGAGATAGACAGACAGAGCTAGAGATACTGGTTTGGGTTTCTTAAAACTTGAGCATGGTGTTTATTTAGAGAGAAGAAAAGTATGTAATAGTTCAACTGCAAGCTGGTTTTTATAAAGTATCAAGTAAGAACAGTGATTTTCAGTCAGTTGAAAATCTGAAGGCAGAGATTTTTAAGCAACACTGAACATCTTTTAAATCACGATCAGAACAACCTATAATAAATATTTTTTCCCAAAGAGATTAACAATGGTGTTTTGAATACACTTGCATCTTTTGAACCTTTGTGGAACATCCTTTTTCCTCTTCGATGGATCTAAATCATTTGAACTTGCTATAAAACACTGAATTGCCATGTAAAATATGTTTTTATGGTAATGGCCTTACTAATTTCTCCCCAAAGGAAAAGAATACTCATTTTTATCTAATCAGGGAGGTCACTCAGTGTTGTCAGGAAGCTAGTATGCAGTTAGCAATTCTTAGGGGAAACATTTCTCTTTGCCAGCTGTCCTGCCTATAGTATGGTGAGCACACAGTTCCTGAACCTGTGGGAGGTGGTGGATAGCTAGTTTATATATTTAAAAATCAACATGTAAAGAGTTTGCAAATGTAAATTGTTGCTTCTCTAAGGGTTGGTTTTGTTTTGTTTTTCTCCTTTGCTTGCTCTGCACATCTGAACCTTAACCCTCTGTGTTTTGTACTGAATTCCTATCTCTCCACTTCCAGGTGGGCACTCTAGAAACAGCAGTGGGAGCTCTGAGTCCAGTCTTCCCAACCTAGCCAGGTCTTTACTGCTGGTGGATCAGCTCATAGACCTGTAGCCGTGACCCAGTAGCAGATGCAGTTCTGTAACCTTCATACCGTAATACACATTTTCATTACGGAGTTATAAGGAAAAAGTGATTTTTTAAAAAATCTGCAAATAAGGGGCCCTATGGCCCTGATCTCGTTCCCTTTGCCTTCTCCTCTAGAAATGATAAGGAAAGAAAATCACTTTGCCCCTCCAGATATTCCTTGGCCAGTCCCTCCCTGTTAGTTTGCTGTGTTTTCTCATAACCACTCTTCAATAGCATCATCTTAAACCAAGCGCTAGATGCCATGAGCTTTACCTCTGCTGGAATCAACTCCAACAAAAGCTTAACTGTAACTGAAACTAGTTAATTGACACCTTTATCTCATTCTTGGCTAGGAATGACCACCAAATCAGTCCTCCCGAACCCTGTCTCCTTTGGCCAGATGCTGATGAATGTGTTTCTCTGTTTTTGCTTTTTATCCTGTTGCATTGTCATAAGGATTTGGCTTCTTCAGTTGGTCTTAACTCCAGGTAGTAGCCTGGAGATGTGTGTGTGCTTTTAAGAGAGGGTAAAACTGACTGATGGTCTATGTCTCAAAAGAGAAATGAGCCCAGCTCTAGCCAACCAACTTTGACCTTGTTTGATCATAGACTTAGCCAAGGGATTTTACACCCCATGCAACCTGCCCAGCATTCGTCCAGCATTCTGGCTTCCATTGAACCGTGATTTCTCAGATCTGGAGACATGACTGCAAGTACTTGAGATCCTTGGATAAAATGTGTACATTCTATAAATCCCAAATATTGCCATTCCTTTTCATGTTAACTGTCCCAAGCTGGGATCTCAGAATTAGACCAAAATAAGACAATGGTGGTGATATGATACCTTTTATTAGAAGACTTTTCACTGGGGTGGGAGTGGGGGTGGAAGGGGGAGGGGAAGGAATTGTAGCAGAAACAGATGTATTTTTCTTGTGATTTTTATTTTGAATTGAAAATTGTAAATTGTGTATAAATGAAGACGCTAAATAGTTCTGTTTCCACTTGGCGTTTCAAGTCTGATATCAGGTGTCTGTACAGGGTTTTGATCTCTTTCCCTTGTATAACTACACAACTATCCCTACAGTGTAATATATGGATCCATTCTGAGTAGACTTACGTGTTGCTATAAGCTTTCAACAGGTTCTCTGTCTTTGTAGAATAAGCATGTTGTTTATTTTCAGATAATCAGAAATAAGTGTGCTGACAAGCTAGGCACCATTTGACTGTGGTCACTTACCTTTCTCTCTGATGTTTGAATTGAAGGCTGCAGCCAAGGAAATATGTTCAGTTGGTTTTCCTTGGCTTTCTTGATTAAGAAAACAGAACAAAACAAAGCATAGTTCCTCACTAACTTCAGAATATTGTTCATAAAATAAATAAAGGACCCTGCACTGACATGACAACATGCCTCATGGTCACCCTCTGTATATGTGCTTACTCACTGAAGTGTATTTTTTTTCCTTCAATGGAAGGCAATTTTATAAAAACACCCTTTTGAAAAGAGGTAGGCACAGAGAACCCCATTGTGGTTCTCTTCCTCGAGTGCCATTTTCCTTGGTCAGAAGGGAAACTCTTAGTTGACTGGATTTGTACAAATAAAATCCCAAGTCCATTTGCTTGTTTTTCTACCTAGTACTTTTGTTTCTTCTTCCTCACATGTGCACTTTAAAGGGGAGGGGGAGGGTAGGGAGAGGGAGAGGGAACTTAACAGCAACAACAACCTGCAAAGCACTGCACTTTGAGGGTCAGACTTTGACCCCAGCAATGTCAGAGCGCAGCCTTTGAAAGGCATGAGAGGTAATCTGAATCTTTCAGTCTTCCTTCTGACTTTAAATATTTCTCATGCCAGCTGAAACCAGTTGGGCTAAGAAAAGGCTTCGATTAGGATAATGGATCATTTTCAAAATTGAGGGAGGTATAATAACCATCCTGTGGAGGATTAAAGTCATACCCATGAAATGTACTCCATGATTGGGTAGCAGTAAAAATGGAACTTGGCTTATCCTTTTCTGGATAGGAAAATTACGGAAGATCAGACTTATATTCTCTTTCCTGGACATAGAATATATAAACTAATGAAAGAAGTATTTATTTTTAAATAAGAATAATGTGCCTGTGTTTTCCAATTTGTTGTTTTTTTTTTGTTTGTTTGTTTGTTTAGATATACGTGTTGGAAATAGCAAGCTGCTCTATTTAATTAAAACCATGAAGAATATGGTTCAGAAATTAGGTGTCTCTAAATTGTTCCTTTCATAATTACACACAATTGCATTGAGATATATTATCTAGTCATTTGACTCAATAGAGTTTAATGGAGACTGTTGATAAAATAAATAGACTAGAAGCCAGAGACTTGATGAAATCTGAGAGAATGACATGAAATTATCTTGAGCTTATTCTTTAAGGGTGTGGCCTCAAAAGGGAGAACTAGTTTTCTGTTAAAGAATACATGTGAGTCACTAACTACAGGGTCTTCCTCTAGTTATAGCATCATTGCTGAGCTGGAAGGGTTTTAAGATGAATGTAATTTGTTGATCCTTGATAGACTTAACGGAACTATAGATTGGGTCACAAAGAGGACCTTAGAGACCATCTTCTAGTCCATCCATTTCATTTTACACGTGTTTAGCCTATAAATTGGGAGAAGAGGCTTGGGATCCCATCACTGAAAGTCTCTGGCCAAGTGACCCTTAGCAGGCACTGCACTTCTTAGAGCTGCTGTTCCTTGGTTATACAATACAGGTGTTCGGGCTATAGAACTCTAGGGTTCTAAGTATATCATTATGCCTTGGAAGGACAATGAAGGATTTATATAATCCTGATGTTCTTAGTTATTTTCTAATAGTTCTTATTATTACTGTAAAAGTATTAAGATTTTAGAGAATTACAGTCGGCTTTGACTAAAACTGAGTTGTTTTTCTTGTTTGTCTGGGTTTTTTGTTTTGTTTTTCTAGGTGTTTAAATCAACCTAATTTTGGACATGAATTTTTCTTTGTTTTTAATATTGTGTGCGTGCACCTGCACACACACACACACACACACGCACACACACACTTATAGCCCTATTCCAGCCAAACTGTATCAGCAAACTTTAGATACAGAGGAGTTCTTTTAAGATGTATAATCAGTCATGTGCCACTTTAAAAACAACAAGAAAACAACAAAAATTGTCTCCACTGCCCCACACTACATCTGCAGGATTCAAATAACTAGATCACAAACTTCCAACTCCCAATGCTTTTGAAAACACAGAGGATATAAGTTGCAAATGTACTCTTCTAAATATGATTATAATTACTCATTTCTTTAGCAGACATACCAGAATTTCAGTATCTGACTGAGTGCTGTCCCTTTCACTGTCATCTGGTTTTACTTGGGAAGCTAATATTCATCATTTAAGTTATTTTCAGAAGTCCTCTCCTTAAAAATCCTATCAAAGAAGATGATAGGGTATAAGGAAATCAATTGTACTGTTACCGAATTAGTATTGCTTTCAGTATCTGAAAGCATGTTTTGTTTATTGATTTACCTTTTCCACCACTCTTGGTTCTGAGTAATATTTAGCTCCTTCCAAAAAGCACAGTCACACCCTAAAATGGAGGTGGTGACTGTTAAAGATGGCAAAATGAGTAATCCCAGAAAATTACATGCAAGGGCCATACACTAAAGGTGATGATGATCAGTCTTAAAACTGTCTTAATGTTCTAAATAAGGGAACTTGTGTGGTTTTCTCTATCGTTAGTATGGCCCAAAAAATTGAAAGATAGGGATTTTAAAATACCTCCAAAAGAGGTGGTCACATGTTGAGGGCCATGTGATACTGAACTTGGCTCTTCCTGAATTAGAGTTATAGACCTAAGATTGCTATGTTATTGGGGAACAGATTAAGAAAAAAAAATTTTTTTCTCATATTGCACCATTAGTTTTGTTTTAATACTTTTTGTCTACGCTGCTAGGAGATAATTGATCATTTCAGTTCAGATCGACTAATTTTCCCTTAGGGCAGGTGCTGCTCTGTCTTCAGCAATGCTGTGGGAAGGAAGAGGTCTTTGCTTTGGCCTCAGCCTAAAGGTGTGGAAGACCTGAGTTCAGCTAATAAATCTAGAAAAACGGTAGATATCTAGGGCCAAATTAAAGTTCCCTGATGAGATTTGTTTACCGTCTCTGGCGTCTTAACTTTCTTAGTCTATGTATTATGATTCTGGAGCCACTAACTTAGAATTTGGGGATAAAAAAATGATAGAATTGCCCAACGTACTGAATTAAGCAAACTAAAAGCCCACAGGCATAACAGACTACCACATGGGTATTAAGATTGGTGTCTTTACTGATAGTCCACCCTGGAACTGCAAAGCTATTTCTGTTCTTCTGAGATTATAATTTCCCTAACACAAAGTTAGCATTTCCTTTTCCACACTAGCAATGTTTTTGAAGTTGGATATGCTTGGGTTTCTTGAATGAGAATCCCAGTTGCCTTCCATTCAGATATTTTGTTTCTCATGGGTTTCCTTTCCCTAGGGTGGGCATGGAAAGGTTTTTGGGTAATGCTGACCCATACCCGTTGCAGTAGTTGCTCAAATGAAAGTTACACTCTTACTTCCCACTTTGCTGTAGTATCCCCAATTTACTCTTTTCCTGTATCTACTCTCCCCTGTTGCACACAACTCGTTTCTGGTCATCTAGATAAATATTTACTACAGGTCTTTATCCAGTACTTCTCAAGAAGACAAACAGAGGTACATTATGCAGTGAGAATATGAAGTCTGAGCATTGCTACACAAGTACTGTCTAAAAAACAAGTCTGTGAACAGATTTCTAATGCAAACATACCAGGTAATAAAGATTGCCATCTGTTCAAACAGGAGAATGATGTTCAGAAATGTAAATAACTCAAGTTATCATTCTTCTCCTGAATTGAAAAAACTTTTGCAAGAAGAATGTAAGCTCATTGCTGAGTGACAATAAGTACCTCTGCACCAGGAAAGGACAGATATGTGTGAAAGAGATGTGCTGAAGACCGCTTCATGAGCTGTCTTAATTAGTCTTGCGGTCAGAGAGAATAAACCCCCGTGAGCCTGTATTTGCTATGACGAGACATGAGACTCTCAAATGGAGCACAGATGTGCAGCTACCATCCTCTAATCTGTAACATACCCAGGCCAATTTAATTAGACATTTTACGTTGGCAACAAACAGCAGTTTTAGACCCAGGGAGAAATCTTTCTCATTTGATAGTCCTGTTGACTTGAGCAGAGCATCACTGCTAGCCAGTGCTGGCTCCCATCAAACCCCTCACTCCCCAGTCTTGGGTTTTACAGGAACTGCACAGCCTCTGGTAGACCCAAATGCATCAATTCGTTCTTCAGGCCAGAAGCTCATGGAAATTATTAGTCTGATGTACACTTCTTGATTCCTTGATTTGGCTCCAAGAGTGTGAATTTCAATTTGTGCTGCATTTCTCAGGTTCACATGGAGGATTATTTTGCTTTCTATTTTCTAAACACATGAGATGGTTTCTCAGTACCCCAAGTTTTTATGTTCATTTTGGCAAAAATCCTGTCTGATATTCCCTATAACTGCTGTTTCAGCTTACGGGTGGGTGGTGTGGGGGGGTAAGATTCTGATTGTGCATGACGTGTTGCACTAAGGAATGTATACCCTGAAGTTTAATTCTCTGAGTTTTGATTTTTTTAAGTGATAGTACGTCCATCTGATAAACTGTCCAGGGTAAATCTGTCCCAATATCATGCAATACTTTTGATTGCTTTGGAAATTAGTAGACAATAAGGGTAGTTGTCAAGTCATCAGATGTTTTTTGGAATTCCTACTCTCTGACACACATAAGTTCCTACTACATAAGTTGGAGCTTCAAAAGAGACTTAAAAAGATTATCCCTAGTGGACATATTGAAAAGAGTACTTTATCTTTAGCTAGCACCCAGTTGTATAGCAGAGCTAGAAAAAGAAGTGTTTTGACTTCTTAATGTACTAAGCCAGCAAAAAGATACGTGGCCCAATTTGAAGAATAAAAACATAATGCCCTACTTAGGTTTCCTGATAAAGAAGACCCTGGTGCACGCTGTGAGGGCAGGCCCTGGGCTTAAGCTGTACCCCACACCCAGGATCAGCTGCCCACCTGATTGAGCTCTGTGTTCATAGAATTCTATATGCATGCCGCTGGTTACCAGAAGGACTGAGCCAAAGGCATGGGGTGAAATTAGTTTAAGGCCTTCTTTGGTCCCAGGCAGAATGCTTCCAACCTGTTTTCCTGCCAGTCCAAAGCTATCTTCATATTCAAAGACTGATCACCCTGAAAACACACACTTTCCCTACAAGAACATATTCTTTATTCCCAAAAAGACCTCTAACTGCCAACAAGATTTAATGTCTATCTTCTGTTTACAGTTATTTAGAATCTCTCCTTCTCTTGACTACTTTGTTTCTTGTGCTGCGTCACCAAAATTCCCTGAGGGAAAGTGGATATCTGCGCTTCCCCATCCACCGGCTTTTCTTTGGTGTCCAGAGTGCCAGTCTTGGAGAGTTGCAAAGGGTGGTTGCTCTCTGCCTCGGTCACACTGCATCTCCTCTAAAAAGAATGGAAAGGTTGAGAGACTTGGAGAATCCTTTAAATGTACTTTTCCAATCCTGCAAAGCAGAGAGAGAGAGAGAGAGATCTGAAATAGGTCTGGCCTTATTTTAAAGGACAGGAGACTAGTTTTCCCTTCAAGCTTGGTGTTATAGTATTTTTGTGACTGTATTTGTGAACTTTAAAAAGTTGTTGGAATTTTTAATATGGTTTTCCTACTCCTCACCATGAAGCTCATAGACTTATGCTCTGAGTTGGCAGGAACTCACTTTTTAACAAGTCATTTTAATGGGTTAAGCATGTTCTTCATCCTTTCCAGCTCCAGATACAGGCACCCCTCCTTGCTACTTTACACTTATCAAAATGTAATCCAACACTGCACGCATCCAAAGTGCCCCTGGTTCTATAGGTAACTGCTTTTTGGCAGCCTCTGTACACAAATTGATTTGACTGAATTCAATTTAAATTTCCCAGAAAACACTAACTCCAGTCAAACGAGTGTTCATTTTCTTTATTGATCTGTCTGATGTCAGAGTTGACCCTTGCTTTGACTAAATTTGCCTTTGTTTTCTAAGGGCTACCTTCGTTCTCCCATGGAACCAGTTAATAACAATTTCTGGAATAGTTTTGAAAGATGAGAAATTTTATGACTTAGTTTTGGCAACTGAAAACTTTGTCCAACTAATACTGTGTTAGAAAATGCTTCAGGGAGTTGAGGGCCTCTTGTACCACTTTGCTTGGCAAATCTTACTTTGGAAAGCTCCTTTGCCACCTTTCATAGATTTCGTGTCCGCTGGGAATCACTGTGTGACAGATCTAATATCAGTGTACCTAATGAAAGATTAGATACACTTTTCGGTATATACTGCAAGGGAGGATTTTCCTTTATTTTCTCTCAGCTAGCTAATGCTTTAGTATTTCCATAGGTATACCTGCTAAAGTTGTAATGCAAGGAAAAAGGTAACCTCCTCAGGATGATATTCTTCAAATATTGTTCAGAGGACTTTCGGGCACCAATGCAGATTAACTTGAAGACTAATGGATCTCACCAAATGCATTCAGACTGTTAGAAAAGGAAATAAAAATGGGAGGGTGGGGAAACACCTTTTTTTGTTTTTGAAAACAATATTTAAGATCAGAACTGTATAAAAAGAGGCACTGCTAAAAAGTTACAGGATTCAGAGAAACATAGTATTTTTGTATAGTATCTTCTAAAATGTTCAGATCTCTCTCTACATCTCTTTACATTGTAATGTCTCTTCGTGACTGGTTTCCCAATAAACTGATTTTGATGCCAATTCTTCTGTGTTCCGTGTGCTTAATTCAAGCAGAAAATTTAGCAGGGGATAAGTTCCTACTAGCTAATGGTTTGCATAAGGAGGGGTGAGGCTAGTATGGGGAGGAGTTTTCTGAATTACCTCTACACAGAGGTTCTGAGACATCTATAAGATCAAGTCATCGTACCCATAATGTTCTGATCTTGGTGGGTAGGGAAACCCATGCTGACATGATAACTTTACCCCTTCCCCCCCAACCACCCTTTCTCTGGATTCTTCTTGCTTAGTTACATATGCCTTTTTCCTGCCCTCTTGCTAACATGTGCCCAATGACATACTTCTAACCTGCTAATATTTCTTGGAAGGTAAGCTCTCTTGCATTCTGATAATTGTCTATTTGATTTCAAATGCCAGAGCACCCTGAGGCCCCTCTACCTAGATAGAAATAAATGTGTATATTAGAGTTTGCAAGTACTTCTGTGATTACCCATGCCTTTTGCTCCTTCTGCTTAAAGAACCTTACGATTTCATTTAAGCAGAAGTGTTCTTTGCTAACTTAGACGACTGAAAACAAAATTCCAGGACACCTCCAGCTGAAGGTGATTTACTTAATAATTCTGATGCTATCTTCTCGTAGAAAGTGCCTTCAGTATTTGTATTTGGGGCACTCTTGTGCTCTTGGAGCAGCGCTTATGATCTCAATCATCAAGTAAACGTGCAGCTAGCAAGCAGTAATGTTCTGCTGCTTTTTGGCTGGGGTGGTGGCAGGCCTGTCCTGAAATACAGGCCGTGTGGAGCAGACTACAAGTGGGATACCGAATTGGATTTGTCCCCAGACAGTCTATCTGCATAATCCAGAGCTGTCGTGGTATATGTGAAGATGAGTGACTGGGTTTGTTTTCATTCCATCATGAGCCAGTGCCAGGTAGAGCAGGTGTCGGTGCCTGGCCCCACGAGTAGGAGCATCGTGTAGTTCTGCTGAATGTCTGTGTGCCTAACATTTCATTTCCTTTCCTGCACATTGTGCCTATCATGTTCCGAACCGTGAGACAGTGATTGGTTGTGTTCCGGTTTGTGCGTAGTTTCCTTGCCTGACTTTTTCTTTTTCTTTTTCCTTTTCCATTTTCAACATCTATCATTTGATCCCACAATGTCTCTGCCGCGGGTTGACCGTTGAATGTTCCAAGAGGAGTCGAACTGACCTCTCCATTAATTCTGCGTTTTATGCTTTTCTAGGTCTCCAGAGAGAGCCCAATCCTTGTCCTGTAATAACTGTAGAGCACTTTAAAGAATCCGCGGGTGTTAAAGGCCTTGCCCTGTATCCAGACCCAACCAGCGTGCCTGGCACGAAAACCCAGAACAGTTTAGAATCCGACTACTTAGCCAGAGATGGCCCTTCGAGCAACAGCTCCTTCCACAGTAGTGAGGAGGAGGGGACTGACCTTGAGGGAGACATGCTGGACTGCAGTGGGTCTCGACCTCTCCTCATGGAGTCTGAAGAAGAAGATGAAAGCTGCAAACCTCCCCACGGGAAACTGGGAGGAACCACTCCGTTCTCTCAGTCAGAAGTCTCTACTGAGCAAGCAAAGGTAGTACAAGGTGGAAGAAAGAATGAGTTCCAAGCCCTCATGCAGTCAACAACTGATGATCTCAGCGAGCCAGATGTTTTTGCCACAGCCCCGTTCCGGAGCTCCAGAGTTCCAGCTGATGACATGGACATTTTCTCCAAAGCTCCATTTGTCTCCAAGGGCAGCATGGCTCCTTCGCAGCCAGAGGAAGCGGATGTATTCTTGAGAGCGCCTTTTACCAAGAAGAAAAGCATGGAGGAGTTAGCAGTTGCCCAGAGCACCTCCCAGGAGTTGCCTGCACAGGCCAGTTTTCTCAGTCAGACAGATGATGTCCCTCTACTTTCAGGCCCTGATAGAGCAATGTATGCCTCTGGCCGAGCTCAGTATTCCTTGCCTGGTTTTGCCCAACAATCCACCTTCCCTTCCCAGTCTGTACAAGCAGCAGATTGCCTTGATAGCATTTCTCCTAGGGGCGCCTCCTTGGAATCTGGGGGCCATGCTAATGACAGAAACAATGGACCTCCACCCCAGAAAGAAGCTGGGTCAGGCCCTGTGGCTGGCAAACCATTCCGACCCCAGTCTTTATCCAAATATTCCCGTCATTATAGCCCAGATGATGAGCCAAGTCCAGAAGCCCAGCCCATTGCTGCCTACAAAATTGTTTCACACACCAACAAGCAGTCTATAGCTGGCTCTGTTTCCATCACATCCCTTTCATCCAGGACTACAGAGTTGCCAGCTGCTGATCCTTTTGCTTTAGCGCCCTTTCCTTCAAAAGCAGGCAAACAGAAACCGTAGAAGCAATACCTGAGCCTTAGGCCTCTGTAGCCCGATCTTAACACCCATCACACCACTCCCAAATGAGCCTTCCTCAGAAAACATGTATCAGTAATTTTAGTTCCATGGGTCAGAGCAGAACTTCCATACACAAGCTCAGTTGCAGTGATACTAGGTTGAAACCTCTAAGTTATTCCCATTTTTTTTGTTTATGTTGGTTTCTGGACCTTCAGGCATTTCCTTTTCCACCTCCACCCAGAGCCCTTTATTTTCCCCAGAAACTGTTTAAACCCCACAACACTTCACTCCAATCCCAAAGTGGCCATTTTGTTGCTAATTTTAATGCTTGCCATTTCTGTTTTGCATCATATCCAGTGAGAAATCAAGCTCAGTCCTTCAGGAGTTGATTTAATACTCTTGGGGGGGGGGGGGGGGG
>PVHY01023885.1:0-20344 GCA_004024945.1 Uropsilus gracilis
ATGGTTCAGTCCCATTGGTTGTTTTCATTTTTTATTTGTTTGATTTTCCCTATATCCCTCATATAAGTGAGACCATCCTGTACTTCTCTTTTTCTTTTTGGCTTATTTCTGCCAATATGAGTCTTTCTAGTTCCATCCAGGTTGCTGCGAATGACATGTGTTTGTCCTCCTTGATGGATGCGTAGTATTCCATCGTGTTTATGTACCACATTTTTTTTAGCCAATCATCTGTTTGGGGGCATTTGGTTTGTTTCCAACAATATGCTAATCTTTAGGGAAATTTTACTACAGGTAACCAAGGCAAACACCAGAGGTATTATAGGTATTGGAAGCACATAGAGAGCTCAATAAATATTTACTGAATGGAAAACTGGATTCATTGGCTTACTGTTAGGAAGACATCAAAGACCTGCACGTGGGGAGGAACATGGTCCTTATGAGATTGGTCACTACCTCTTGTGCAATGTCTTTATTCTAGAATTCCCTTCCCCATCCCTGCTTATTGCCTGGAAATGGCCATGCTACCGTGTCCTCCTGCTAACCGTCCCCATGAGCTGTGAATAGGTTTCATCAACTGCAGAGATTGAAACTCCACCCTAATAGCTTCAGCTTAAAATCATTTCAGATTTAAAACTTTTGTGCGCTTGGTAAGGGGACAGTGCCTTCATCTCTCTTCCTCCTCCGTATTCCTAGTGCTTTTACACACCTAAGTGCCACCGAGATAGGAATGATTTGCTCAACAGTGCTCTGGACATAAAGGAATTCTTCGATCACAAAAACGGGACCCCCTTTACATGCTTCTACAGTTCAGACAGACAAATGGAAGATGTCATTCTCCTAAAAAAGTACGACCAAATGGTTATCTTCCACTGTTTATTTTGGCCTTCACTGACTCTGTTAGGTGGTGCTCTGATTGTTGGCATGGTGAGATTAACACAGTACCTGGCCCTAGTATGTGAAAAATACAGCTCTGCACACAGAGATCTGGGAGGTGGCAGCGTATCCTATATGGAACAGCAGCCACTCAAAGTGTTGAATGTGGGGAGGAGCAAAGGAAGCAGCAAAGACATCCTTAATTGGTGGCCAGATTAAAGTCTTGGCCTCCAGATACCTAAAGTTCTGCATTTGAGGTCCTAAATATGCTTGATTGCAAATTAACCATGTTGAGTATGATACTTCATGTAGAAAGGAAGATTCTTAAAAGCCCTATGATACAT
This sequence comes from Uropsilus gracilis, assembly GCA_004024945.1. Classification (NCBI taxonomy): domain Eukaryota; kingdom Metazoa; phylum Chordata; class Mammalia; order Eulipotyphla; family Talpidae; genus Uropsilus; species Uropsilus gracilis. The sequence goes on from PVHY01023885.1 coordinate 1,218, forward strand.
TCTACTTATTCTTTGTTTTCTCTCTGATTTATTTGTAAAGAGATACAAATTTACCATCTTCTGGTTCCAATGAGATTTTAAATTAATTAAAATCTTAAACTGGAGGCAACATTGGTTCACAATGCTATCTGATTCAGAGGTAAGGGTTACCCCTTCCATGTGTATGTTACCAACTCACCTACTACCAAGGCCTACATAGTCCTCCACCATTTCCATGTGAACCAAGGAAGTGCTTTTAGTTTCCACATGACAAAAGGAGCCCGAGGAATTGTGTTTTATCTCATTTGAGATGTAGATAGTTGTCAATGTGGGAATAAATGATGAGGGTATCTAATCTTGAGCACTAATCTGCCTTGCAATATGGCATATAGTTTGCATTAAAATGTTTCTCAGAAACATTATTAGTGAGGAAAAAAAACATTCATTATAGGAAGATAATAATCAGGTAATCTTAGAAAATGTGGGCCTGACATTGCCCTTCATAACTGATGATAAAGGAGAAAAGCCTCTGCTTAGGAAATTCACTAAGTTTAGAGTTATTTGTACTTAACCTTGTCATGTCCTATGTAATTTGTCTTTCAGCAACATTTTTCTATTTAACTATGCTTAATTATGTAAGCTCACTGTTGTCTTTGTGTACATTTTGGTGGGAGTGGGCGATGACTAGAAATGTGTTTTGAAGTAGGGAATAGCTGTAGCATTCTTCTCAGATAACCCAGTGTAGGCAAACCCCACACGGTCAATACTTTAATCAGTTAACTATGGGCATGAATAATCAGACTCTCCCAAGCAGTGCTTTCCAGATTAATTATGTGGAAGGTCGGAATTGAAATGGCTTATTCTGAAAACTAAAGTGCCTCAAATTATCCTAAAATTTTACTAAAAATATAGATGGTGGACAATAGACTCTTTTAGAGTAACATATGAAATCAAACCAGAAACTGATTCTAAGTCATATTTTCTTTTATCAATTAACTTCAAGGCACAAATTACCAAATAATTTGAATATTTAAATAGATGACATTGACTTGCCAGTAATGAAAAATTTTGTCATTTCCTCTTATTTCTGTTGTGGACTATTTGAGAGAATTTGTGTCTTAGAATAGGGTTTATTTGAATATGTAGCTAATAATTACACTTTTTAAGATATGTCTCCTTGGACAATACAGTTCAATTCTTTGTACCTCCCTCTTCTTATCTAAAAAATAGAGAGAAACTCTTCCTGTGAGATACTAATTTAAGGAATGAACAAGGTAGAATGAGACAATTGGTTTAGTTCCTGGCCCAAGTAGAAGTGGTAAAAAATGGCAGTAGATAAAAACATTTCATTAAATTTCAATATTTGGCCACCCTTTTCCCTCTTCTGAACACATACCCAAAGGAATTGAAATCAGTGTCTGCAACAGATACTGCAGTCTATGTTTAGTTCCCTGCTGCTTGTTACCTGGTTTCACTATGTTCACGGCAACATTACGCACAAAATCCAAGTACATAGAGTGGAATATCCTTCAGCTTTAAAAAAGGAGACCTGGGCCGGGCACGGTGGCTCGTACCTGTAAGCTTCAGCCTATGAAGCGGCTGGGGCTAGGAATCGCAGTTTGAGTGCTGCCTGTTGGTGTGCGCCTGTAATCCCAGCTACCTGGGAAGCTGAGGCTAGGGGTTGCTTGAGCCTGTGGTTCCATGGGCAAAAATAGTGAGACCAAAAAAAAAAAAAAAAGGAGTCCTGCCATTTGCAAAAACATGACTATATTAATAATTCTGTACTGAATATCGGAGGTCTGTGAGACTTCAGGCACTCTTCTCATGTACACAGTAACTGTGAGAAGCCATATTAATTAGCTGGACTGTTTGTATTTTGTACAAAGTTTCACATACTGTACACCTTAAATATATGCAGTTCTTATCAAAACATAAAATACACATAGATGTATTTTTTTACATGTGGTGTTAAAAGTCCACTGGGGTACCTGTCACTAGAGACCTGGTATATGGATTGTGGTGGGGTGCTGCGTGTCAGAGGTCCTCTTCACCTTATTTTGGCTAGAGATGATATGCCTTTATGTCTAGAATGTAATGTTATAAGGTGATGGTAAGTTATTTTGCCTGTCAAAGATTTACTTGTGGTGAAATATATGTATGCAAACATGAATTAAATCGTTCTGCAAATTGAATTTCGGTAGTTTTCTTAAATTCAGAGTGCCCCTATTTCTTGGTAGGTTTGGCACCCCATTAATACACAATTCTGAACTTTTGACAATTTAGAAACCACTAATTTGAGCCCTAAAGTGTATGAAAATATGAAACCTGAAGTATTTCAATAACTATTGTTTCATTCATAGAGTGGGTACTTGGTTCATCTCAGAAAAGAACAACATGCATGGAGAAAAAAGTCAACTTAAATCAATGTTAATTCAAAATCACTCAAATCATTTGGTCAGTAAACAGAAGTTAAGCAATTATTTCATGTTAACTGCTTAAAGTACTAAGTACTGATGCCCATGTGCAAAACTGGTCAAAGAAAATTCCAGACTTACCTTTTGCAAGGTAATTTGATTTCACAAATAATGATTTGTGAAAGCAAAACCAGTTTGCTTCTAACTTCACTTTTAGGTTCTTGTCTTCAACTGACTGAAAAGACGTCCACTCCCAATATAAAGACATTGATTCATGTGCATGTATACGTATATTTCTGCTTAGAATGCAAACATATAATTCTTTAAGCATAAAGGAAGACAATACTCAAACAGATATTTCTCTAATGTTCATTACTGGGACAGAAAAATTGGTTTTTTAAAACAAAAGTTTCAGGTTCTCAACTATTCTTAGTCATTATCGGTAAGAACTCAAATTCTAAATTTTGATCTTAAGTCACACAGGTTTGCTTGTAAGTTTTCAAAATAAATGGCAACATGTAATGATCACAGTATTTTTCAGTTGTTTAAAAAATATAGTACATTAAGGATTGTATGGACACAAAGTAATTATTATTATTTTTTTTAATAAACAGCATGATGTTACAGACTGCAAAGTTAAGGAAAAGCAGACATTGACAGTTTCTGATGAGCACAAACAGTAAGTGCAGTCACAGGCCAAATGTCTTGCTAAGAATGGCAAGACTGGGAAGAGGTCTTATAGAGACACTATTATGCTAAATCCTCAGCACAGTAACACATGCATCTTGCTGTGTCAAATACTTTTTGGGCCATCATTTAAAGAACATTAAAAAAAAAACAAACATTTTTTCTCCTAACTAGTGCAGTATATACCACAGGATTTTAGCTCACTGAATAACAAAATATAGAGAAATAGATTTGCTACAATAAATAGGGCTAAAAAGACTGGTGGGAGTTCCTTTTATAGCTTCCAAAGTTGACATATATTAGGTGTCTTCTTTTGGTAGTGCCATGTTTCTCAAGCTATTCAAAGTGCTATACTGTGTTCCAAAAGGATATATTCTTTTAGAGTTTACTCAACACAGTTAAGTCCAAGGACTGACTCACACTGAAACCATTAATTACTTTGCTTTTGAAACTTAAGTTTCCATAACTAAAAACATTCCTAGAAGTGGGATGAAGTCCAAGCTCTCCAACTGTTTATTTTAGGAAATTAAATCTGAAGGGCTTTTTCTTATGAAATCAATAGATAATGACCACATTTGCAAATTCATGCAATAATTCAGGAGTTTAGTCTTATGCATGTTTTGAGGAAATAGGAAAAGTGAAGGTTTTCTGCCTCCTTGCTTAGATTTAATCAATACAAGAATCACTGAAAATATACCAGTTCTTAATATAACGAAAAAGTCATTGTAGTGACAGATGAAATGTTTCAGATAGGTTCATAAACTTAATTGGCTTACAAAGTGCATTAAAAACCCATCCCTCTCAGCAATGTGAGGAAAGTGATCTATTGTTGGTAGTGAAAATCAGTTACCTTACTCCACACTAAGTGAGCAATGGTATGATTTTACTTTCGGCCTCGCCTCCCTCTATCACCTAACACTCCTGTATGTAGCTGTGTAAAAACTAAGTCATAAAATTTCCTTAAGGCATATATTGCCACTTCAGGCTAACTAGTATGGCTAGAAAATGAACACATCTAAAACAAAAAGAATGGCACTACACTGATAAAAAGGAAGTGTAGAACTTAACCTAGTGGAATATTTGAACAAGATGAGCACATTTAAAGGCCAATATCCCAAAGTTGGGAAATTTGCAATAAATTTTAAATTCTTATGAATTGATGTTCAGAGACATGATGTTCAAAAGGTGCCTCTTGACTAGGTCTCAGCAAGCAGGGCTTATGCAAACAGAAACGTGTGCCACTATATACACACCAATTTTATTAATAATGAAAGAGAACAAAACTACTTACAAATGCTGAACCTAGTACCACAAATCTCTGGCATAACCAGGAGGTTCTATACGACTGGAGCAGGAATTAAGTTTAACCAATTTCTTTAACTATCTTCACTATTACCAAATACAAGGCATGCCAACTTACAATAAACTTAAAATACAGTGCTCTGAAGATGACTGTGATGTCAGAGCCTGAAGTCATCAATTGGATTCATCTATTTTTTTCCTTATTAACTTTTGAAGGTAGTGTCACTGTTCAATTTGATCAGGACCATCACTGTCTTAAGCCAAACCCCATAATCTTTTCAGAAAGTGAAAAAACAACTTTTAAAAGAAAAAAGGCTTCCCAGGCCATGGTATGTAAGATACATTTACAATTTTTAATGTAACAGTTAAAAAATAAAAATGGTTTGTTTGTATTTTAAAAAACAGCCCAGCTGTATTAATTCTGTCACCAAGAATTATTATCTGAGGAGTCTGTAATTGCTGAATTTTAAAGTTCAGCCTTCACAATTACATCCTTGATAAAGAGTTAATTCCCTGGTGGTATGCACAATATCCTCTCACAACTTCCAGCCTTCTCTCAGACAGTGCCCCATCTGAGCAGAACAGATAGGAAGAATGTAGTCCATTCAAACAACTTCCCTGTTCAGCTCCCTCCTGCCACATTTTCCTCTTCAAAAACATCTGAAGTATGAAAGTTGCTTTTAAATAGAAGCACCACAATCTATTATCACAAATGGCCTTTACATTGAAATTTTTTAGATGATGCCTTGGACATCAAAATCAATTTTGAAGGTGGATTCTGAAGGTGTGGGTCCAGCCCAGACTTGTAGTTTGTCGAGACATGCAAACAAAAGGAACTATAAACATTCAGAAAAAGTTCACCTGCTTGCTTTAAAATAATGCTGGAAATTAAATTCCTTCAAAGAGTTGGCAAGCATGGGCTGTTGGTCAGAATAGGAGAGTTAAATGAACTTACAAAATCATTAAGAAACAAATCCAAGTTTATATGCTGTGAAATTCCCACAGTGCCTTTAGATTAAGATAGGCTGTTCATATATTTTTAAACAATGCCAAATAACTCAATTATTGATGGAATAAAGAATACAGATGGACTGTGTTTTACCTATGTGAAAATCATCAATTCATTTAAAATAAAGTCCAAAAGGGTATATACAGGTCATTGATTATTTTCCTGATTAATAAGAACTACACTTTACACAAAATACTTTTGTCAGCAGCTGTTTTCATCAAAAAAACCCCCAATAATCATAGTTTCACAGTTGAAAAAGTTACACATTAAAATATTTTACAATTCATTGTATATTCATCAGGTTTCCATTTCCTAAAGGGTTTGTAATATAAAGCAGATTAGAAGGGAAAACCTCAAAGTTGATTGCTTTGATGTCAGTTTTATAGAAGACACTAAGAACCACAAAAGGTTTAGGTTCTATCATAAAATAGTGACCAAATTCCACTCTTCTTTAAAAAGTCCAATTAGAAACATGTTGTTTTTAGAAAAACCAAATTCCACAATATGACTAACAGATTTCAAATTAACAGCAGTCGAAAATCTTCAAAGTAAACAATTTGTACAGCTGAGAATGATTAAAAAGTTAAAGCGTGATTTTCAAATGGTTGATTATTTCTTGATATGGTGTTCAAAATTAGGCTTTATTTTCTTTAAGCTGGCTTTTCTTTTCCCCTCCAAAACTGTCATTGAAGGAAATATTTCTCAAGTGCCTAGATGAAGCTGTAGAGTCCATAGTCAGTCACATACCACATTCAGTGACTAGGCTGGCTGGTCGACTAATTCACAGGATTTGATCTGCGACACTGAATACCCAGAGTGGCTGTATGATCATTGACTTGAAGCATGTCCTCCTTACCCTGTGAAGCATTCAGTTCAATTTTGGTTTTTTGCTTTCTGAGTACTATTTATCCTTTCTCCCCCTTACTTTTAATGTTTTCTGAAACTTTGCCTGGATTGTTTAAATTTCCTTTGCTTCTGGTTAAGTCATTATCTATATTCTTATCAAATAATAAAATAATTCAAATAATTAATTTGGTTGCAGTTAACTCTTGAAAATAAATGTAAATGATGAAATAAATTTGCAGTTGTGTTTTAATGGTGGCAAGGTCCCAGGGGAAAGGTGGGGACAAATATCTCTGGACTGAAGTGAAAATATAAAAATCATGTAAATTGTGTGCAAGGAAGCGCAAACCTTTTTTGGCACTTGGATAAAACACAGTTCTCTGTAAAATCATCTTTGTCCTCCATCAAAGTTTCAGATTTGTACCATTTTTCTAAGTTTTTTTGGTAATCAATCCCTGCTACAGAAAAGACTGGGATAATGTGTATATTTAACTGAATGTCTAAGAGACCCAACATGCTAATTAATTATGAAGTTTTAATACATCTTCTGAAATCTTCTGGATCTGCAAAAGAATCTTCCTGGTTTCCTATTTAAAATGGAATTTAACTCTTTGTAATTATTCCAAGACAGTTTACAAAGTAAGTTCCTTTAATCTTCAAATTCATTTGTCTTGTTGGCAATATTATATACATGCTTTAGTGAAGTACCTAAGTCTCCAATAATGATGCCCTTTAAGGGTCCTAAAATAGCCAAATACTAAGAGTATGTGTATTAGAGTCCCCTGTCCACAATGCAAGACTTCTACTATAGGTGACTGACTTTATGAATGGACATTTTTTAAATTGATGCTGTTTTACTAGAGTATACAATGTGCACTTTTATAAAGTTGTATTCCAATAATATGCCTAATCTAGAAAACTGTCAGTAAATTATTGCACTTTTTCTGGCGTGGCACCTGAACATTTGCTAAAGCTATTTCCTAGGACACAAATCATTCATTTTAAATACTGAGTAAAATATCAGATTCTATAATGACAACATTAGCTCCTATGTCTCAGGCTAATGTTTTCAAAATGTTTAAGAATGTATCCTGTGCTTAAATGCAATTTAATAAAGTTGGAGAGTGAGTCCTGACCACTTGGAAATGGAACATGATCTTAAAACAGTTTAAAGGTTCTACTTTATTATTGAGCTATTGGATAAATAGCCTAAAAAGGTAAAAAGTTCATGGTTTCTATTCCCCCATATTATAAAGTATTATTCATGAGCAATCAGGAAGATACTCTAAGTTGTGTTAATTTTGGTAACTATTTCATATGATTGACACATTCTCAACTATAAAAGAGGATGGAAGATGGTGGATTTATGTGACCACAAAGAAATATATGGAAAGGAGATACATTTTAATCTGCTCTCCCTAAGTAGTTACTTACATACTAGTCATTGGTATAAATGAGATGGTGACTGAGTCTCACCCACAGACAAAGAGAAAAGCTGACCATGCTGCTATGAACAATAAAAAATTTGGGGTGCAAAACAATGCATGACTATGGGACAGATCATGTAAATAAAGAATATATATTAATGATAGTTTCTATAATATAAATAGCCTTTAATAAAAAAAATAATCTTTTTAATAACATTAATACTCACTTCTATTTTCTGGAAAACATGCATGAAAAATGTATTCAATTGCAAAAGGAGAGAAAAAAAATCAACCTAATGTGACTATTGTACAATTCTAGAGCAAGAACTGTTCCTGCTCATTCTTTCTCTATGATGATTATTTCACTTTGAATGAGCCCAGAATTTCCCTGGGAAATAAGAATCAGATTCTTGTAAATACTGTCCAGAAAAAAAAAAACAAAACCCAAAACACCACATTATAATAGGTCTCATTTGTGACTGTTTCTAAAACTTTGCAGATAAGACCCCAAATCATCAAAAGGTTTGATTAAAAAGCAAAGTCTCTGGTGAAATCTCGAGTCCCTTCCACCCCAAGCATTTTTCTTCATTAAACAAGGAGTCAAAAAACCCACTTCAAACTATAAATTGAACAGCAATGGAAAAATAAGAAATTTCATTATTTTCCAATCTTAACGTAATTTAACATCAAACTCCAGCTTACTTGGACCTAAATGCAGTGAAAGACTGTTGTGTCTGCATTTCAAAACATAGAACACTTGCAGGACAAAAAGAGAACATCATTCTTTTTCCTTCTCCGTTATTTCTATATATTTTGTTTTTTTTTTTGTTTTGTTTTGTTTTTTAAAAAAAGGTACAAATAATCTTCAAAGGTTACCTTTTGGACTTAAGGCATAACATGAAATTGCGCATTATTCTAAAGCTTAATTTTGAAATGAACTAGTTTAGTGCTATCAAACCCTGTTTGCGTTTTATTTAAATTATATAGTATTTTATTTCTGTTTTTGCTGTAAATTCTAATGCTGTTCATGGATTGTGCAATTCCTATGCAATCAGTCTTTGCCTGTTGACAGTTATTAACAGTGCAGTATAGAATTCAGATATTGAGAGTTCAGTTTCTCAGTTATAACTTCAGTTCAAAGCATGCTGCTTAATTGTGTGGAAGATCCAATCCATTTTTGTTGTCCAGCCACCATGGTGTGCATCGTTCATTTGTTTCATGAAATATTCCAAAGCCTCTTGCTCAGTTTTATCTAAAGCTAGGGTCTTTCGAATGTATGCAATATCATCAAAAGATTGTAGTTCTGGCATTCCAGAGCCAAGCATCATTGAGAAAAGATTTATGAAGAGATTGGCGTGCTGCCGAATAGCTAGATAAGCCTTGTAACACATTTCCTGAAACCTACAATTGAGAACAATCTGGTCAGTAGGGAGCAACTGGCATTCGCACCTTCAGGTCTCTGCTCAAATGTCACATCATTAAGGCCTTCTTGGACAAGCTCAGGAAAATAGTAGTCCCCTCATTCCCCTTAGCAATACTTCTGTTCCATTTACCTACACTACAGTGTAAGCTCTATGAGTCAATATGGACTTTATTTACTGCTGTATCACCAGCACTTAAAAAAATGCCTGGTATAAAAGGAGTTTAATAAGGATTTACTTAAAATAGGAACTGGTCCATATATTAAAACTTTGAGGGTTTAGGTTTAGGGTGAGCGTTGAGTCAATGATGAAACAAGATTTTATGAAAGATTTTAAAAGTACCCTAAGGTTATAATTTTGTAATTATGGCATTGTAATATGTATACTTATCTATGTAACTTGTTTTCTTCCCACAAACAAACAAAAGTACCCTAAGGTTTAAAATGGACTAACACTAAAGCATAAGTAATAAGAGAAATTATGACTGAAAATAGTCATTTCAATTCACTGGATTCCTCAAACTGTATAATCTAGAAGTACTGTTTTAAGCACTACGTATTTGCCAATATAGTGAAGTTGTGAGGGTGGAGTCCAGTTACTTCAAAAACAAATGCAAACTTTAAATATATTATGAAGTTTAAGGATCACTTTCTTTTTAGGCCCCAGTTAACTCAATGAAAGAAATTAGTTTCTCTATTTTACTTCTTAGTACTATGCAATAAGTAAATAAAAATATTAAAATATTCAGTTGATGCTATTAATGAGTTAATGATTATTTTGAATTGATTCGTAAATATAAATTGTCTTTGATAGAGCAGCAAGAATTTTTTATTTTGTTCTTTTGATTTCCTTCACTTACCTCTCAAATTCTCTTGTCTTTGTACATTCTTGGGCTCCTTTACTAATCACTATTAAGAAATCTTGTGTCAAAACAAATGGCACACGTTCCCGTTTGTAACCAAATTTTTTCTTCTTGTGATCCAAAAAGTGTCCAAAATCAATATGAAACAGCTTTTAAAAATACAAAAATTATGTTAGTTTGCCAAGTGCAGAAATACAGTAAATTAAAGAATGCTAAAATATCTAGAAAGGCGAGAACTATTACTTGTCCATCATCTTTAACCATGATGTTACTATTGTGACGATCTCCAATTCCCAAAATGAAGGTAGCGACACAATATCCAGCACATGAACGTGTGAACAGGTCAATGGCGGCATCGTATCTACAAAGAAGGAACAAACACCATAAGCAGAGTGGAACCAGAGAGTGATCCTGTTCCAACTCAGACAAGAGGATCAAAATTTGTATTTAAGCAATGGAAACGAGCCCTGGATTTGGCAGGATGTAATTATGTTCAAAGACCTGAGGAATTTTGTAATTCTGAAGTTTCCAAGATTTCTAAGTTTCCAGATATTCTTTGAGCAAAGCATAATTCTTAGAGTGAAAATATAATTTATTAAAATGAAATTTTTATAATTTAACAGTGAGTTAGAAGTAAAATTCTATATGTGCAATGATAACTGAAAAAAATAACAATAGGAGAAAACACATTAACTAAAAAGGATGTACAGATTTTTCCAAGTTATGAGCAAATCTGATCCTTTAAAAAAACAATAATCTCAAATATTTCAAAGGCTGACATATTTTAAAGCAAAGTACAATTGCTTTCTATGATCTAACTCACAAAAATATACATAAATATTCAACGATCTAAAAAAATTTAGAGCTGGGCATGGTGGCACGTGTCTGTCAGCTTCAGCCAGCTTCAGCCTATGAAGTGGCTGGGGCTAGGGATCATGGTTTGAGTCCCGCTCAGGGCAACATAGAGAGATCTAGTTCCAAAAAGTAGCTGGGTGTGGTGGCCTGTGCCTGTAATCCCAGCTACCTGGGAAGCTGAGGCTGGGGACTGCTTGAGTCTGTGGTACCCTGGGCAATGTGAGCCTGCGGTTCCACAGGCAAAAACAGCGAGACCTAGCCTAAAAATAAATAAATAAATAAAAATTTAGATTAACATAGGAAGTAAAGAACAATAAACTCACATATCTCCTTTGTTCTTGTCTTTGAGCCACTGATGTAGTGTGTGGCTGTTAAACTGCAATGCACCTTTGAGGCCACCTTTGCACTGAATTTGCATAATAGTGTGAGAATTTCTCACCACCTCAATAAGTCCCACACAGTCTCCAATTGACAGACAACCATAAGGTAACATTCTGTAAAGGGATCACAATATTTGCAATTAAACAATGAGATCTTAAAACACTAAATATTTTAAGAGGCTATGATGGAGATATTCCAATGTGCAAATTTATCATCATGACCTTTATTTTCTTAATTTTAATTTTCTTTTGTTACAGTATGATGAACATTCCTAGAAAAGTTCTCAAATTATTTGCCATCATTTACTCTAACCTTCAATTGAGAAAGTGCTTAACTGTACAGCAGAAAACCATTAAGAAAATCACACATTTAGCAAGTTTGACTCTAAATATATGGGTGAATTTAAAGATTTTTTAATTGATATTTAAAAAATACTGTATGGCAGTAATTCTAAATTTTTGGTCTCAAGTCTCCTTTACACATTCTCAAAATAAATGAGGATTTAAAGAATGTGAGTTGTATTTACTAATATTAGAAATTAAAATGGAGAATAAAATTATTAATTTTAAGATGATAATAATCTGTGGCAATATAAATAACATCTTTAATAAAGCAAAAAATCCAAAAGAAAACAGTGGGGAGTGACACACTTCCAGTTCTTCAAATTTCTTTAATTTAGTACTGGTTAGTACTGATACACTGGATTCTCACATATACTTGCATATTCAATCTAATGCAATGTTTTAATTGAAGCATATGAGAAAAATCTGGCCTCACACAGATATGTATTGGGAAAAGACAACTGTAGATATTTTTCTTTGATAGTGTTCAAAAACTTGATGAGATAGTTTCTCAAGTTGCAATATGAATGCTGAAGCTATATTGATAAACTTTCATACTCTAGTACTTTAAAATTCATTTGTCTATCTTGACCTTGTGTGAAATTCACGTCAATATGTGACTTTATAATATGCTGCTTTCATCATCTGGAAGATATTGCCAATGAATTAGAGACTTTCCAAATGTTGATGTTTTTCATTAGAAAAATCACAATTGTTAATACCACCAATGACCCCATCAGAAACATTTATACTTGGGGTGAACTGTTATGCTCACAGCAGTAAATACAAATTCTTCAAAATTTTAAGTGTAGATTTCAAGCTCAAATTTGATCACTGTGTCATTTGTTTTCCTTGAGACAGGATCGTATTCTTTATGTCTAACAAATATACCTAAAAACCACAGCTTTTCTATTATTCTATAAGTAAAGATGGTATTTCAGGAAAAAAGCAGTAGTTCAGTTCACAACTCAATATAATTCAGAAATACATTTGCTTGTTACAACTATCATACTGTGGTAAGCAGCAGGCAAGTTTTATGGGTACTTCCAGTTCATCACATAGAATATTAAAAAGGTCATGTACTCAAGGGTGATGATATGAAGATTTAAAAATAGTGAAGAAAAACGCCGAACATTCTAGTTGGTACATTAGAAGCACAAGTAAAATTTTCTTTGTTCCATTCTCTCAAATTACTATTTTTTTCACCATTCTTTTCTTTAAGTTCCTCCAAGAATAATAGTCTGCTTAGTTTAATTTTCTCACTTAATTCCTGGTAACTTAACGTCAATTATCTAACAATCTACTTAGTTACCTCTTCTTAAAGATAATCATCAAATCCAAGGACTTTCACATACACTCTGATCTCAAACATGCCTAGAAGCACCTGAAAATTTAAACTTTGAATCGTTCCTTTCTGTAGGGTTCTGTGAGTACTTACTCTGGCCCTTTTGACAGCTTGTTGAGGTTGTATTCCTGCTCACTTTACATTTTAATTTCATTACTCTTGAACATACAAAGAGTCTCTATTACTAAGTTCATAGCTATAACAAATCAGAATCTAAGTTTTGTCAGGTATGAATAAGAATACTATGGTTTACTGAAATTTTTTATTTAAAATTAAACTTTCAATAATTTTTTGCTTAAATTTAGTTGCTAAAAACAAAAATTATTTAGAATATATCCTAAGACTTAAGTAAATATTTTCCAAAGATCCAACTACTTATCAGTGACATAACTATAGGTGCTTTTTTTTGTAGTTGCAAATTTGTAACTAAATATTGTGATTACCAGTAATAGAGTTAAATCTATTCCTTTTCCAGCATGTGCTTTACTCCCCTACAGGTGGTGGTATAATGGCACACAAGTTTCTCATGACACAAGAAATATACCAAAAAAGAAAACTAACTCATACACCATTGTTTTTGGAGAGCAGCAGGGATTAAAGAATTAGAAGAACTAAAGCTGATGACTTAATTTTAAGCCTTAAGCAAGTTAAAAGACACTCCATGTTTCTTCTTGGCAATAAAAGGACACAATTTGTCATCAAGACACTTTTATGTATTAGTTACTCTTAATCTATAAGAAGCAATCAAATAAGCCCAGCCAAAACTGGCTCCCAAGTCCGCATATAGCTGCAAATATTTATAGAGCAGGTGGCCTTTGTCTGAATAACTCTAGATTAGCAAAGAGATGAATGAAAGGAGAAAAAGTTATTAGAAGTAATGAAAAGGAGAAGATAAAGCATGAAAGAAAACTTGAAGATACTACTGTTAATTGTGGAAGGTTGGGCAAAAACCAACAGGATGGAAAAAACTTTAAGATTAGAAGCTTTTACAAATTTTGCTGCAAAATGGATTAGGAATGAAAGGATTGATTTATAAATTTCTGGAATTAGAAAATTTAAGTAGTGAAACTTTCTTCTATTAATTTCTGAATGAAAACGGGCTTTTTGTGTCTTCGACTCCCTGTTGGTAATAGTGACACTCTAGTCGCAGAGTCCTTATTAGCTAGCTCCTCTTCCACTATCTTTATTCTTATTATTAACTATTCTTTTTTATATTGAGATAATGTTGGTTAACTTTATTATTTGTATTTTGAAAATATAGGTTATTTACAATTCTAAGCCAAGAAAAAGGACAAATGAAAGAATCATAATGTAACAAACTAGTGGTAACTATAGTCCATACATTTCTTTATAGGTATAAATGGATGTATCCTTTACAATTAATATTTAATAACAGTATACCTTTTCAGGATGATTTTCAACATACATCTTGAAAACATACTGCTTACTTACCGAAGATCAAGACCTTGGTTTTGCCAGATGTTTTCCATAATGCGAATAATCTGAAGAGTTAGCATATCTTGCCTTAAATCTGAAATTCAAAGAATATCCACCACTTTACGCCACAAATGGAAATTTTGGATATCATGTCATGACATTGTTTTAAAATGCAAAATAAATAGAGGTATATTCTTTAATCCATTTTTCTAAGGTAGCTGCATAAACAAATCTGTATTATCAATGTAGGAATAAACTAGTACATATTTTACAAATGTTACATACCAAAATATTTAAAGCACAGATGGTCCCTGAATTGTGGTTTAGCCTGAGATTTATTTTTTTTTTGGAGTTTGTATGGTGCAAAGTGGTCCATGTTCAGTAGAAATACTAAACTTCCAATTCTGATAACTTGCTTGGCTAGCTATAAGCACATGGTACATTCTTATAATGCTGGGCAGTTATGCCATGTTATTCAAAAAATTACATGTGCTATTCAATACTTCACTGTAAAATAGGCTTTGTTAGATGATTTTACCAACTATAAGATAATGTAAATGTTCTGAGCATGTTTAAAATAGGTCACATTAAACTATAATATTCAGTATGTTGTGTAGTAAATACATTTTCAACTTATGACATTTTCAGCTTACATTGGGCTTAACAGGATGTAGCCCCACTGTAAATATAGGTGTACTTATTTTGCTGAATCTTAAAATTTGAACATACTCATGTTCAAATACTGGGATTAACAGAATTCATTCAGTGCTGAAATGTTCCTTCCTAACAGGAACTCATCAATTCAGTGGTTGTCCCACTGCCCCCCCTCTGTTTTCCAACTAAGTTAAGACTTCCTTTGACATGATTCCTTTGTAGACTATGTTTTACTTTTGTACCATCATTGTAACTTTAGTTTCGTAAATATTTGCTTCATACTCCCCTTTCCCCTGCTAGACTGTAAGCTCTGTGAGGGAAAGGGTTCAGTTTTATTGGTTCTTAAAACCCCATGGGCTAGCACATGAAATATTTATGGAATGAATGGCTACTGCCACAGCTAACCCAGTGAATAGTTAGAAACTGATTTATTAGGCCTTCTCATTCAAAGTCTACTTTTTTTCTTTTCAATAATTATCTGTGTATATTCTATAGAGTAGGACATCTGTTTAATATTACCTATTTTATCATATATATATTCCTTAAATGGTTTTCACAGCTCCTAAATATCCTCTGTATATAGAAGACAACTAAATTCATGCACCACAAGTTCATTAATACTTTTCCTTACCATCACCATTTTTAAAAATGATCTCATTGTTCTGAAAGAGTAACTCTGACATGATGTCTGGATTCTCCCAATTCAACCACAGTGGCCTTTTTGCAGAGGACATAATTCGACATTCTTCAAGCCTTTAAGACAGTTAAAAGCTTTTACTAGGCACCTTAGCTTTGTCAAAACTTTCACCCTCAAATTTATTTTAAAATATATACAAGTGTAGTTGTTTGAAGTGCTATAAAAATTAAAACTTTCTCTTCAACTATATTTCATGAAGTCATTTCTAAGAGAATAAAGAAAAAATAAACATTACGCTTAATTTTTTAAATATAGTAACATGAACCTAAAACAAATATAGAAATATATATTTTTAGAATTACAGATATTATTCAATTTCTTATCCTACTATATAGAAATTCTGACCATAGAAAGTTTTAAATTAAAATAGTAGAAACTTATTCTGAATAAATGCAGATTTGAACTTGAAAGTTTATACTCTTATTTATTACAGGTAAGAGAATGGGACAGGAAGGCATATATAACTGAATGTTCTAACAATGATGTTTTTACATTATTATATTATTATAACAAAATGTTTTTACATTTCCCAAGATTTTCTCCAGTAAAGGTACTTGTTTAAATATATGAGTAAAACTTCCAGTAAAGTATTTACCTGAGATTTCCCAGTTGGTGAGCAGGGTTCAGAGGAGAGAGAAAGCCCTGCAGAGCATCCATGAAATCTGGTCGCCTCATTTGCTCAACCAGAAACTTCATCTGTACCTAATAAATGTACTCATGGTTAGAAATTGATTTTATTAAAGGTAAAATTTTTAGACACTAAAATCTCATTTCTATGCAGTCTTTGAATCCATATCCTGTATTGGCTGCATTCTAATAAAAGTAATAAATTTCATGTTCCTAATTAACCTACCGGATTTTACCCAAATGGTGATATGAAAACCCCAACTTAGAAGAAATGCCTGAATTTACAAAGTTAATGTCAACTTCCTTTTTTTCTTACCTCAGTTATACTATAAATATAATACATTCTATTCTTTCAAGACAATTTAGTCTCTTCTTATTTACTATTCTAGCATCAGAAGAAGTATAGTTATTTTCTATTAGCCTATATTTGGACTTACATAGAACCATTTCAAAAAAATCAACTTAGTCACATACTGTATGACATTTAGATTAATACAGTAGTTAAAATTTTTTTCCTTCAGTCTATATTAATGAAGAAGTTGGAAAATTCATTCAGTACTGATAATTTACAATGTCTGTTCTCTGAAGATACAATAATTAACTGGGATTTTTTTTTTCACTTCACTAAAGGAGAAGAATGATGTTGATGTCAGTTTTTAGAATGGATGGATGGACTGAATAAAACATAGAAAATAGGAAAAGGTCATGAAAAAAATCTTTGTTCAGATTCTTCAGTTATACCAAGATACATGCAACAGTAACAGTATAGTTTAGAATATCTGATACTTTCACCGACTAAACTTCCACTTTAAATTTAGAAACACAAAAGCTTATTTCCCACATATTTTCAGGGTCATAAAAAGATGATAAATAAGCAAAAAATTAATTTAAAAAGCTATGTTTATCTAAAACAGAAAGGAAGGAAAAGAAGAGGGAACAAATATTTACTGTGTACCCCATGTTCTAACAATGGTCATAGGTGCCAGCATATCTCATACAATTGAATCCTTATACTAATCCTAGGAAGAAACTCACTCCCATTTTACAGATAAGGAAAATATCAAGAGACTAAATAATGTGTCTAATGTTACAGTGCTTAGAAGCAGTAAATTTTAGATTCAAATCCTGATCTCCCCTATTCTAAGGACCATGATCTGTTTATATTCTGGGCTCTCAAAGAACCCTGTACGGTTGCAATAAACAGTCTCAAAAATAAACTAAAGAGTAACATACCTTTTGAGTTTCATCCTTTTTCTCTTGTTTGAGAATGTCAGTTAAGTTAATGAGTTTTTCCATAGCTTCAACTTGTCTATTCAGGTGCTTCAAGTACATCCCACATGCACGACAGTAGGACTCCAAAAGCAGGCCAAATCTCTGACTAACTGTCTTATTATGCATCTCAGATCTAAAAGAACATTGAAAGATTTAAAAAAAAGTGTGGATGTTTATGTGTGTGTATGTACAGTCACTTTTAAGGAGATAAGAAAGTCCTTTTCTAAATCCAGTAAATGTTAAAATCATGCTACTTAATAAAATGACTTAAAATCTGTCTTTTAGAAGCAAAACAATCAGTAGTGTAGGTATATCCTTGAAATATAAATTTAATAAAATAGCTTTTCGGTTTATTTCAAGTACTTTTCATTTGCTAATTTTAATAAAACATATAAATGTGAAGAAAAGGAAATTAGGTACAAAAATCATAAGATGAAGAGGGAGTGAAGAGCTCAGTGAGTGCTATTTTACTCTTTTGGCATTCTATTCTCTTTCCTAGATGCTTTCTCTCTGAATTGAAGTAATTTTAAATCAAGCTATAGATTACAGGTTCTATTTATTTTAGCATTAAAAAAATCATGTTAATTACTAATCCACATGTAGAAAAGTATATATGACATGACCTCTAACAGTGAGACAGATCATATTCTGCAAAATAATTTTTTTTCTTTTAGCTTGTTTTCTAGTAAGAAACTTGTGATTTTGTCTTTATTGCTCTGAATTCCAAAGAAAAGATGTTTTTCTCTTTCAGTGTAGCACATTTTAATCCCCCTATAGAGTAAAACCAACTGTAACATTATCTGGGCTTAGAGAACTTTACAGATTTTTAAAAAATCTGTAAAAATATTTTGGTCTTTCTCCTGTGTAAATTTTGTTAAAATATTATTGCTTATTTAAAGAGAAGCTGAGGAGAAGCTTATCACTTGTGGAATATTCTTCCAGTATGAAAAATTCTTTCAGAAAGACAACAATGTATAGTTCTACATATTGACTCATAGGTTGAAAAAACAAGTACTACGTAGCTTAAGATTTTTAACATGAAAATAATTTGACTTACTTTAAATGCCAAAAGAAAAAGTGTCCGATCCTTTGATTAGTCAATGCTTTCTTCAGTAAAAATCTCACAAGCAGGTTATCCAAATACTGTTCATATTTTAGAACCTAAGTGATTAAAAACAAACAAACAAACAAACAAACAAAAAACCCCTCCATATCAATTAGATTTCTGCATTGTTGGATTTAAAGAAAATTTTAAAGGAAGAGATACTAGAAATAAAACTAACTTATAAAGAGAGTACATAACTAGTAATGTACATTTTGAATTTAGAGTACATTATTTTCCTATTTTACATTGTTTTACCTGTACTAGCTGAATTAGGTACTGAGAAAGTTTGTCATCTGTTAAATATTTTTCCAAGCATCGAACAGCAAAACCTCGAACCATAGGATCTGGATAATTGCAGTCCAGCAATTCCATAGCCTGCTCAGGTTTGATTGGAGGCCAGTCCTTCACCAAGCAGTACATCTGTATATAAGAAAGACAAATATCACATTTAAAAAGCAATGATTAGTTA
>PVHY01023886.1:0-20354 GCA_004024945.1 Uropsilus gracilis
ATATTAAACAAAATACTAGCAAATCAAATCCAACGATGCATAAAAAGCATTATTCACCATGACCAAGTGGGATTTATCCCAGGGGCACAAGGATGTTTCAACATCCGGAAATCAATTAACATAATCCACCATATCAATAAGAAGAAAAACAAAAACCATATGATCATATCAATTGATGCAGAGAAAGCATTTGACAAAGTCCAGCACCCATTTATGATAAAAGCCCTTGAAAAACTGGGGATCAAAGGATCCTACCTCAACCTAATAAAAGCCATCTATGAAAAACCTACCGCAAATATCATCTTAAATGGGGAAAAATTAAAATCATTCCAGCAGAGATCTGGCACTAGGCAAGGATGCCCACTCAATCCATTACTTTTTAACATTGTATTGGAAGTCCTAGCCAGGGCAATAAGGCAAGAGAAAGATATAAAAGGGATACAAATAGGAAAAGAGGAACTGAAACTATCATTATATGCAGATGATATGATCGTATATGTAGAGAACCCCAAAAAATCCACAGAAAAACTTCTTGAAATAATTAACCAGTTCAGTAAGGTTGCTGGCTACAAAATCAACACACAGAGATCAGTAGCCTTCCTGTAAACAAAAAGCCATGCAGAAAAAGAAGAAATTAAAAAAGTCATCCCATTTACCATCGCACCAAAAACAATTAAATACCTGGGAATAAACCTAACAAAACACGTAAAAAAACTATACAAAGAAAACTTTACAACGCTACTAAAAGAGATAGAAGAAGACACAAGGAAATGGAAAGACATTCCTTGCTCATGGATGGGAAGAATTAACATCATCAAAATGGCCATCCTACCAAAAGCAATCTACAGATTCAATGCAATCCCCTTAAAAATTCCAATGACATTCCTTAAGGAGATAGAACAAACATCACAAAAATTCATATGGAATAGCATATGAATATTTGCTATTCATATGGAATAGCATATGATATACGAGCAAAGACCTCGTATATCAAAAAACCTCCTCTCCAAAAAAAGAGAGAATGGAGGACTAACTCTTCCAGACTTCAAGCTATACTACAAAGCCATAATACTTATATTGGCATGGTACTGGTACAACAACTGACAATCAGACCAATGGAACAGAATTGAGAATCTGGAAATAAAGCCACACACATATAGCCAATTAATCTTTGACAAAGGAGGGAAAAACTTACATAGGAACAAAGATAGTCTCTTCAACAAACGGTGCTGGGAAAACTGGACTAAGACATGCAAAAAAATGGACCAAGACATCTCTCTCAGACCATGTACAGAAATTAATTCAAAATGGATAAAAGACTTAGATATCAGACCTGAAACCATAACATACATAGAGGAAAACATAGGCAAAACCCTCCATGAATTACAATTCAGAAATCCCTTTCTGGAATCATCTGCAGAAGGCAAAAAATTGAAGGAAAACATAAACAGATGGGACTTCATCAAACTAAAAAGCTTCTGTACTACAAAAGAGACAAAAGAAGAAACTAAAAGAAGCCCAACCAAATGGGAAAAAATTTTCACCCTCCACAAGAGTGATAAGGGAATAATAACACTGATCTACAAGGAACTCATACAACTGAACAAAAACAAAACAAGATGCCCAATTAAAAAGTGGGGAGAAGAACTAAAAAGTCATTTCTCCAAAGAGGAAATACAAATGGCCAACAGACACATGAAAAATTGCTGAATATCACTAGCAATCAGAGAAATGCAAATCAAAACCACAATGAGATAGCACCTTCCACCAGTAAGAATGGCCCACATCAAAAAAACAGGCAACCACAAGTGCTGGCGTGGATATGGAGAGAAAGGAACACTCTTACACTGCTGGTGGGAATGTAAACTCGTCCAGCCACTATGGAAAGCAGTATGGTGACCCCTCAAACTAATGAAAATGGAATTACCATTTGACCCAGCAGTCGCACTTCTGGGAATCTACCCAAAGGAGACCTCAATGTGGGTACAAAAGGACACCTGTGCTCGGATGTTTATTGCAGCATTATTTATAATTGCAAGGTCATGGAAACAAACCAAATGCCCGGAACAGATGAGTGGATGAAAAAGATGTGGTATATATACACAATGGAGTATTACTCATTAATTAAAAATGACAAATTTGATGAATTTATGGAAACCTGGGGATACCTAGAATAAATCATTCTAGCAGAAACGAGCCAGATAGAAAGGGACAGAAACCAAATGGTTTCACTAACATATGGTCAACCAAATGAAACTGCACAAGGGGAGAATGGGGACCAGATGGAGTGGGTGGGAAAGGGAGGTGGTAGGTGATCCCCAGTACTGAAATGATGTGAAATATACAAATATATAAAAAAAAGATCTGTGGGTGATATGCACTTTATTTCTTCTCTGTTCCATGATGTGTTAAACATTTCAGCTATGATCATCAAAGAATAGAGTAGTCACAGAAAGATACATACTGCACCCTTTGGAGTCTGATTGAATTCAGGAGTTTTCTCCCTGAAACACTGCTTTTTGGCCTGAGAGGCCTAAATAAGAGGAATTTGAATAAAAGAAGTGTTAATAACAAGTGGGAGAAATCATGACTTAAGCTCTGTGTGTGATATGGACTTGTATCCTTTTCTACCCCATGAAGTCTAAAACATAGAGAGATTTCATCTCTGATCATCAAATTAGAGAGAAGTCACAGAAAGATATATAATGCAATCTTAGGAGTCTGATTTAATTCAGGAGTTTGCTACCGGAAAACACCTCTTTATGGCCTAAAAGACCTAATAAAGAGGAATTTGAATATAAGAAGGGTTAATAACAAATGGGAGAAATCATGATTTAAGATCTATGGGTGATAAGGACTTATGTCCTTTTCTACCCCATGAAGTGTAAAACATGTTTTTTTTTTTTTTCTATGATCATCAAGTACAGAGAAGTCACAGAAAGATATATACTGCACTATTTGGAGTCTGATTGAATTCAGGAGTTTTCTCACTGAAACACTGCCTGTTGGCCTGAATGGTCTAAATAGCAGGAATAAGAATGAAAACAGGGTTTTAACAAGTGGGAGAAATCATGACTTAAGATATGTGGTGATTGAACTTATATTCTTTTCTACCCCATGAAGTGTAAACATAGAGAGATTTCATCTATGATGGGGAAAGTAAAGAGAAATCACAGGAAAATATATCATACAATCTGAGGAGTATGATTATCAGGAGTTTGCTACCTGAAAACACCTCTTTAAGTCCTGAAAGTCCTAATAAAGAGGATTTTGAATATAAGATGGGTTAATTACAAATGGGAGAAATCATGACTTAAGATCTGTGGGTGATATTAACTAATATTCAAACATGGATTTCATCTATGATCATCAAAGTACAGAGAAGTCACAGAAAGATATATACTGCACCCTTTGGAATATGATTGAATTCAGGAGGTTTCTCGCCGAAAATACTTCCTTTGGCCTGAAAGGCCTAAATAGCAGGAATTTGAATGAAAAAAGGGTTTGAACAAGTGGGTGAAATCATGACCTACGTTCTGTGGGTGATATGGACTTATATCCTTTTCTACTCCATAAAGAGTAAAACATACATTTCATCTATGATCATCAAAGTACAGAGAAGTCACAGAAAGATATATACTGCACCCTTTGGAGTCTCATTGATTCCAGGAGTTGTCTCACTGAAAACACTGCCTGTTGGCCTGGTAGGCCTAAATAGCAGTAATTTGAATGAGAGAAGGGTATTAGAAAGTAGGAAAAATCATGACTTAAGATCTGTGGGTGTTATGGACTTATATCCTTTTCAACCCCTGAAGTGTAAAACATAGAGAGAATTCATCTATGTTCATCAAAGTACAGGGAAGTTACAGAAAGATATATAATGCAATCTCAGGAGTCTGATTGAAGTTAGTAGTTTTCTCCTGAAAACCCTGCTTTATGGCCTGAATGGCCTAAGTCAGCAGAAGTTGAATGAAAGAAGGTTAATAATAGTGGGAAAATCATGAGTTAAGGTCTGTGGGTTATATGGACTCATATCATTTTCCACTCCATGAAGGGTAAAACATACATTTCATCTATGATCATTAAAGTACAAGGAAGTCACAGAAAGATATATACTGTACCCTTTGGATCTGATTGAATTCAGGAGTTTTCTTGCTGAAAACACTGCCTGTTTCCCTGAAAAGCCTAAATCAGCAGGAATTTGAATGAAAAAAGTGTTGATAACAATTGGGAGAAATCATGACTTAAGCTCTGTGGGTGATATGGACGTATATCCTTTTCTACCCCATAAAGTGTAAAACATAGAGAGATTTCGCCTATGACCATCAAAGTACATAGACGTCACAGAAAGATATAAAATGCCATCTTAGGACTCTGATTTAATTCAGGAGTTTGCTAACGGAAAACACCTTTTTATGGCCTGAAAGGCCTAATAAGTGGAATTTGTATATAAGAAGGGTTAATAGCAAATGGGAGTAATCATGACTTATGATCTGTGGATGATATGGACTTATATACTTTTCTACCCTATGAAGTGTAAAACATAGATTTTTTTCTATGATCATCAAAGTACAGAGGAGTCACAGAAAGATATATAGGGCACCATTTGGAGTTTGATTGAATTCAGGAGGTTTCTTGCCAAAACACTGCCTGCTGGCCTGAAAGGTCTAAATAGCAGGAATTTGATTGAAAAAGGGGTTTTAACAAGTGGGAGAAATCATGAGTTAAGATCTGTGTGTATTATGGACTTATATCCTTTTCTACTCCATGAAGTGTAAAACATATATTTCATCTATGAGCATTTAAGTACAGAGAAGTCACTGAAAGGTATATACTGCAACCTTTTGAGTCTGATTGAAGTCAGTTTCTCGCTGAAAAACTGCCCTATGGTCTCAAAGGCCTAAATAAGAGGAATAGGAAAGATTGAGGTTTAAGAACAAGTTGGAGAAATCATGACTTACGATCTGTGGGTGATATGGACTTATACCTTTTTCTACCCCATGAAGTGTAAAACATAGAGAGATTTCGCCTATGATCATCAAAGTACATAGACGTTACAGAAAGATATATAATGCCATCTTAGGAGTCTGATTGAATTCAGGAGTTTTCTCATGAGAACACTGATTTATGGCCTGAAATGTTTAAATAACAGGAATTTGAATGAAAGCAGGGTTTATAACAAGTGAGAGAAATCATGAGTTAAGATCTGTGGGTGATATAGACATACATATTTTCTACTCCATGAAATGTAAAACATAGAGATTTCAACTATAAACATCAACGTACAGGGATGTTCCATAAAGATATATACTGCACCCTTTGGAGTGTGATTGAATTCACAAGGTTTCTTGTTTAAAACACTACCTGATGGCCTGAAAGGCCTGAATCAGTAGCAATTTGAGTGAAAAAAGGGTTAATATAAATTGGAAAAAATCATGACTTAAGGTCTGTGGGTGATATGGAATTATATCCATTTCTACCTCATGAAGTATAAAACATAGATTTCATCTATGATCATCAAAATACAGAGAAGTCAAAGAAAGATATGTGCACCATGGAGTTTGATTGAATTCTGCAGGTTTCTCGCTGAAAACATTGCCTGCTGGCCTGCAAGGCCTAAATTAGTAGGGATTTGAATGAAAAAAGGGTTAATAACAAGTGGGACTTGTTAAAAATGACTTAAGATCTGTGGGTGATATGAAGTTATATCCATTTCTACTCCGTGAAGTGTAAA
Organism: Uropsilus gracilis; assembly: GCA_004024945.1. Taxonomy (NCBI): domain Eukaryota; kingdom Metazoa; phylum Chordata; class Mammalia; order Eulipotyphla; family Talpidae; genus Uropsilus; species Uropsilus gracilis. Next base: position 5,735 of record PVHY01023886.1, read on the forward strand.
CCATAGATTTCATCTATGATCATCAAAGTATAGAAAAACATAAAATGATATATAATTCACGATTAGCAGTCTGAATGAATTCAGGAGTTTTCTCCCTGAAAAACTTACTTATGGCCTGAAAGGCCTAAATAAGAAGAATTTGAAGGATAGAAGGTTTAATAACAAGTGGGGGAAATTATGAACTAATACCTGTGGTGATATGGACTTGTATCTTTTTCTATCCATGATGTGTAAAACCTAGATAGATATCATCTATAAACATCAACGTACAGGGAAGTTCCATAAAGAAATATTCTGCACCCTTTGGATTGTGATTGAATTCACAAGGTTTCTTGCTGTATATACTGTCTGTGGAATGAAAGGCCTGTTTCAGCACGAATTTGAATGAAAAAAGGGTTAATAACAAGTGGGAGAAATCATGACTTAAGATCTGTGGGTGATATGGACTTTTATTCATTTCTAATCCATGAAGTGTAAAACATAGAGAGATTTCATCTATAAACATCAACGTACATTGAAGTTCCATAATCATATATATTTTAACCTTTGGAGTGTGACTGAATTCACAAGTTTTCTCTCTGAAACAACTGCCTGATGGCCTGAAAGTCCTAAATCACTGGAAAATGAATGAAAAAAGATTTAATAACAAGTGGGAGAAATCATGACTTAAGATCTGTGGGTGATATGGTCTTATATCCTTTTCTACCCCATGAAGTGTGAAACATAGTGAGATTTCATATATGATCATCAAAGTACAGAGAAGTCACTGAAAGATATATAATGCAATCTTAGGTGTCTGAATGAATTCAGGTGTTTTTTCCTGAAAACACTGCTTTATGGCCTGAAAGTCCTAAATAAGAGCAATTAGAATGAAAGAAGGATTAATAACAAGTGTGACAAATCATGACTTAAGATCTGTGGGTGATATGGTCTTATATCCTTTTCTACCCCATGAAGTGTGAAACATAGTGAGATTTCATATATGATCATCAACGTACAGAGAAGTCTCAGAAAGATATATACTGTACCCTTTGGAGTCTGATTGAATTCAGGAGTTTTCTCCCTTGAAAACACTGCTTTATGGCCAGAAAGGACTACATAAGTGGAATTTGAATGAAAGAAGGGTTAATAGCAAGTGGAAGAAATCCTGAGTTACGGTCTGTGGGTGATATAGACTTATATCCTTTTCTACCACATGAGTGCAAATCATAGAGAGATTAATTTATGATCATCAAAGAATAGAATAGTCACAGAAATATATATACTGCACCCTTTGGAATCTGATTGAATTCAGTTTCTGGCTGAAAACAATGCCTATTGGACTGAAAGGCCTAAATAGCAGGAATTTGAATGAAAAAAGGGATTTAACAAGTGGGACAAACCATGACTTAAGATCTATAGGTGATATGGACTTATATCCAATTTCTACACCATTCAGTTTAAAACAGAGAGATTTCATCTATGATCAGCAAAGGACAGAGAAGTCAAAGAAAGATATATACTGCACCATTTGGAATCTCATTGTATTCAGGAGGTTTCTCCCTGAAAATACTGCTTGTTGGCCTGAAAGGCCTAAATAGCAGGAATTTGAATGAAAAAAGGGTTTTAACAAGTGGGAGAAAACATGACTTAAGATCTGTGGGTGATAGGGAATTATATCCTTTTCTACCCTGAAATGTAAAAAATAGAGAGATTTCATCTATGATCATCAAAGTACAGAGAAGTCACAGAAGGATATACAATGCAATCTTAGGAATCTGATTTAATTCAAGAGTTTTCTCCTGTGATCCCTGCTTTATGGCCTGAAAGGCCTAAATAAGAAGAATTTGAATGAAAGAATGGTTAATAACAAGTGGGAGTAATCAGGAGTTAAGACTGTCGGTCATATGGACTTATAATATTTTCTACTAAATGAAGTGTAAAACATACATTTCATCTATGATCATGAAAGTACAGAGAAGTCACAGAAAGATATATACTACACCCTTTGGAGTCTGATTGATTTCAGGAGTTGTCTTGCTGAAAACACTGCCTGTTGTTGAAAGGCTCTAACCAGCAGGGATTTGAATGAAAAAATGATTAATAATAAGTGGGATGGGTTATGTGGACTTATATCCTTTTCAACCCCATGAAGTGTAAAACATAGAGAGATTTCAACTATGATCATCAAAGAAAAGAGTTGTCACAGAAATATATATATTATATCCTTTGGGGTGTGATTGAATTCAGAAGGTTTCTCGCTGAAACACTGATTGTTGTCCTGAAAGGTCTAAGTTAGCAGGAATTTGAATGAAAAAAGTGTTTAAACAAGTGGGACAAATCATGACTGAAGATCTGTGGGTTATATGGACTTATATCCTTTTCTACCCAATGTAGTGTAAAACAGAGAGATTTCATCTATGATCATAGAAGTACAGAGAAGTCACAGAAAAATATAAAATGCATTCTTAGGTGTCTGATTGAATTCAGGAGTTTTCTCCCTGAAAACACTGCTTTATGGCCAGAAAGGCCTACACAAGAGGAATTTGAATGAAAGAAGTGTTGATAGCAAGTGGGAGAAGTCATGAGTAATGGTCTGTGGGTGATATAGACTTATATCCTTTTCTACCCCATGATGTGTAAAACATAGAGTGATTTCATCAATAAACATCAACGTACAGGGACGTTCCATAAAAATATATACTACCCCATTGGAGTGTGAATGATTCAAAAGATTTCCACTGTAAACACAGCCTGTTGACCTGAAAGGCCTAAGTCAGCAGGAATTTGAATGAAAAAAGTGTTAATAACAAGTGGGAGAAATCATGACTTAAGAATGTGGGTGATATGCACTTATATCGTTTTCTATCCCATGAAGTGTAAAACATAGATTTTTTTTTCTATGATCATCAAAGTACAGAGAAGTCACAGAAAGATATAATGCAATCTGAGGTGTCTAAATGAATTCAGTAGTTTTCTACCTGAAAAGACTGCTTTATGGCCAGAAAGGCATAAAAAGGGGGCTTTGAAGAAAGAAGGGTTAATAGCAAGTGGGAGAAATCAGGACTGAAGGTCTGTGGGTGATATGGACTATATCTATTTCTACTCCATTAAGTGTAAAACATAGAGATATTTCACCTGAAAACTTCAATGTACAGGGAAGTTCCTTAAATATATACATTACAACCTTTGGAGTCTGATTGCATTCAGGAGGTTTCTCGATGAATACACAGCCTGTTGGCCTGAAAAGCCTAAGTCAGCAGGAAGTTGAATGAAAAAAGGGTTAATAAAGTGTGAGAAATCATGACTTAAGATCTATAGGTGATATGGACTTATATCCTATTTCTACTCCATTTCGTGTAAAACATAGAGAGATTTCATCTATGATCATAAAAGTACAGAGAAGTCACAGAAAGTTATATAATTCATTTATAGGTGTCTGATTGAATTCAGGAGTTTTCTCCCTAAAACAAATTCTTTATGGCCAGAATGGCCTACATAAGAGGAATTTGAATAAAAGAAGCATTAATAGCAAGTTGGAGAATTCATGAGTTACGATCTGCTGGTGATATGGAAATATATCCTTTTCTACCCCATGAGTTGTAAAACATAGAGAGATTTCATTGATGATCATCAAAGAACAGAATAGTCACAGAAAGTTATATTCTGCAATCTTTGGAATCTGATTGAATTCAGGAGATTTCACGCAGAAAACAATGCCTGTTGGACTGAAAGGACTAAATAGCAGGAATTTGAATGAAAAAATGGATTTAACAAGTGGGACAAATCATGACTTAAGTTCTGTGGGTTATATGATCTTGTATCCTTTTCTACCACATGAAGTGTAAAACAGAGAGATTTCATCTATAATCACCAAAGTAGAGAGAAGTCAAGGAAAGATATATACTGCATCATTTGGAGTCTGATTGAATTCAGAAGGTTTCTCCCTGAAAACAATGCTTGTTGGCCTGAAAGGCCTAAATAGCAGGAATTTGAATGGAAAAAGTGTTTTAAGAAGTGGGAGAAATCATGACTTAAGATATGTGGGTGATATGGACTTATATCCTTTTCTACCCCATGAAGTGTAAAACATAGAGAGATTCATCTATGGTCATCAAAGTACAGAGAAGTCACTGAAAGATATATAATGCAATCTTACGTGTCTGAATCAATTCAGGAGTTTTCTCCCTGAAAACACTGCTTTATGGCCTGAAAGGCCTAAGAAAGAGGAATTAGAATGAAAGAAGTTTTAATAACAAGGGGGACAAATCATGAATTAAGATCTGTGGGTGATATGGACTTATATCATTTTCTATCCATGAAGTGTAAAACATAGAGAGATTTCATCTATGATCATCAAAGTACAGATAAGTCACAGAAAGATATACACTGCACCGTTTGGATTCTGATTCAATTCAGAAGGTTTCTCCCTGAAAACAATGCCTGTTGGACTGAAAGACCAAAACCACCAGGAATTTGAAAGAAAGAATGGTTAATAACAAGTGGGAGAAATTATGACTTAAGAACTATGGGTCATATGGACTTATATCATATTTGTAGTCCATTGTTTGTAAAACACAGAGAGATTTCATCTATACCATCAATACAGGGAAGTTCCATAAAGATATATACTGCACCATTTGGAGTGTGATTTTAATCAGAATGTTTCTCACTGAAAACACTTCCTGTTGGCCTAAAAGGCCTAAATAGCAGGAATTTGAATGAAAAAAGTGTCTTAACAAGTGGGAGAAATCATGACTTAAGATATGTGGGTGATATGGACTTATATCCATTTCTACCCCATGAGGTGTACAACATAGAGAGATTTTATCTATGATCATCCAAGAACAGAGTAGTCACAGAAAGATATAAACTGCACCCTTTGGAGTCTGATTGAATTCAGGTGGTTTCTCACTGAAAACACTGCCTGTTGGCCCGATAGGCCTAAATAGCAGCGATTTGAATGAAAGAAGGGTTTTAGAAAGAGAGGAAAATCATGACTTAAGATCTGTGGGTGTTATGGACTTATATCCTTTTCAAGCCCTGAAGTGTAAAACATAGAGAGAATTCATTTATGATCATCAAAGTACAGGGAAGTTACAGAAAGATATATAATGCATTCTTAGGAGTCTATTGAATTCAGGAGTTTTCTCCTGAGAACCCTGCTTTATGGGCTGAATGGCCTAAGTCAGCAGTAAGTAGAAGGAAAGAAGTGTTAATAACAGTGGGGAAATCATGAGTAGAGTCTGTAGGTCATATGGACTTCTATCCTTTTCTACACCATGAAGTGTTAAACCTAGAGAGATTTCGTCTATGATCATAAAAGTACAGAGAAGTCACAGAAAGATATATAAATCAATCTTAGGTGTCTGATTGAATTCAGGAGTTTTCTCCTTGAAAACACTGCTTTATGGCCAGAAAGGTCTAAATAAGAGGAAGTTTAAGAAGGAAGGGTTAATAACAAGTGGGAGAAATCAAGAGTTACGATATGTGGGTGATATGACTTATATCTTTTTCTACGAAATGAATTGTTAAACATAGAGTGATTTCATCAATAAATGTCAACGTACAGGGAATTTCCATAAAAATATATACTGCACCCTTTGGAGTGTGATTGAATTCAGAAGGTTTCTCACTGTAAACACAGCCTCTTGGCCTGAAAGGCCTAAGTCAGCAGGAATTTGAATGACAAAGGGGTTAATAACAAGTGGAAGAATTCATGACTTAAGCTCTCTGGGAGATATGGACTTATATCCTTTTCTATCCCATGAAGTGTAAAACATGGAGTGATTTCATCAAAAAACATCAACGTACAAGGATGTTTCATAAAAATATATACTGTATCCTTTGGAATGTGATTGAATTCAGAAGGTTTTTCTCTGAAAACATAGCCTATTGGCCTGAAAGGTCTAGTCAGCAGGAATTTGAATGAAAAAATTGTTAAAACAAGTGGGAGAAATCATGACTTAAGATCTGTGGGTGATATGCACTTATATCTTTTTCTACTCCATGAAGTGTAAAACATAGATTTCATGTATAATCATCAAAGAACAGAGTATTTACAGAAAGATATATGCTGCACCCTTTGGAGACTGATTGAATTCAGGAGGTTTTTCGCTGAAAATACCTCCTTTGTGCTGAAAGGCCTAAATAGCAGGAAATTGAATGAAAAAAGGGATTTAACATGTGAGAGAAATCATGACTTAATATCTGTGGGTGATATGGAGTGATGTCCTTTTCTACCCCATGAAGTATAAAACATAGATTTCATTGATGATCATCAAAGTACAGAGAAGTCACAGAAAGTTATATACTGCACGCTTTGGAGTCTCATTGAATTCAGGAGTTTTCTTGCTGAAAACACTGCCTGTTGGCCTGAAAGGCGTAAACCAGCAGGAATTTGAATGAAAAAAGTTAATAACAAGTGCAATAAATCATGACTTAAGATCTATGGGTGATTTGGACTTATATCCTTTTCTACCCCATGAGGTGTAAAACATAGAGAGATCTCATCTCTGATCATCAAAGAACAGAGTAGTCACAGAAATATATATACTGCACCCTTTGGAATCTGATTGAATTAAGGAGCTTTCTTGCTGAAAACACTGCCTGGTTTCCTGAAAGGCCTAAATAACAGAAATTTGAATGAAAAAAGGGTTTTAACAAGTGGTTCTAATCATGACTTAAGATTGTTGTTTATATGACTTATATCCTTTTCTACCCCATGAAGTGTAAAACAGAGAGATTTTATCTATGATCACCAAAGTACAGAGAAGTCACAGAAAGATATATACTGCACTCTTTGGAATCTGATTGAATTCAGGAGGTTTCTCCCTGAAAATAATTGGACTGAAAGGCCTAAACCAGCAAGAATTTGAATAAAAAAATGTTTTAATTAGTGGGAGAAATCTTGACTTAAGATCTGTGGGTGTAATGGATTTATATCCATTTCTACCCAATGAAGTGTAAAACTTAGATTTCATATATGATCATCAAAGTACAGAGAAGTCACAGAACGATATACAATGCAATCTTAGGATTCTGATTGAATTCAGGAGTTTTCTCATGAGAACACAGCTTTATGGCATCAAAGTCCTAAATAACAGGAATTTGAATGAAAGCAGGGTTTATAACAAGTGGGAGAAATCATGACTTAAGATCTATGGGTGATATGGACATACATATTTTTCTAGTCCATGAAGTGTAAAGCATAGAGATTTCATCTATAAACATCAACGTACAGGGAAGTTTCATAAAGATATATACTGCACCCTTTGGAGTGTGATAGAATTCACAAGGATTCTCGCTGAAAAACACTGCCTGATGGCCTGAGAGGACAAAATCAGCAGCAATTTTAATGACAAAAGGGTTAATAAAAAGTGGAAGAAATCATGACTTAAAGTCTGTGGGTGATATGGAGTTACATCCTTTTCTACCTCATGAAGTATAAAACATACATTTCATCTATGATCATCAATGTACAGAGAAGTCACAGAAAGATATATACTGCACCCTTGGAGTCTAAGTGAATTCAGGACGTTTCTTGCTGAAAAAACTGTCTGCTGGTCTGAAAGGCCTGAATCAGTAGGAATTTGAATGAAAAAATGGTTAATAACAAGTTTGAGAAAAAATGACTTATGATCTGTGGGTGATATGAAGTTATATCCCTTTCTACTCCATGAAAAGTAAAACATAGATTCCGTCTATGATCATCAAATTATAGAAAATCACAAAATGATATATAATTCACCATTAGGAGTCTGATTGAATTCAGGAGTTTTCTCCCTGAAACACTTACTTATGGCCTGAAAGGCCTAAATACGAAGAATTTGAAGGAAAGAAGGGTTATAACAAGTGGGAGAATTTATGAGTTAATACCTGTGGTGATATGGACTTGCATCCTTTTCTATCCAATATGTGTACAAACTAGAGAGATATCATCTTTAAACATCAATGTACAGGGAAGTTCTGTAAAGAAATATTCTGCACCCTTTGGATTTTGATTGAATTCACAAGGTTTCTCGCAGAATACACTGCCTGTTAGACTGAAAGGCCTGTATTAGCACGGATTTGAATGAAAAAAGGGTTAATAACAAGTGGGACAAACCAAGACTTAAGAACTGTGGGTGATATGGACTTTTATTCATTTCTAATCCATGAAAATTAAAACATAGAGAGATTTCATCTGTAAACATCAACGTACAGGGAAGTTCCATAAATATATATACTGCACCCTTTTGAGTGTGATTGAGTTCACAAGGTTTCTCACTGAAAATACTGCCTGATGGCCTCAAAGGCCCATATCAGCAGAAATTTCAATGAAAAAAGGGTTAATAACAAGTGGGAGAAATCATGACTTAAGATCTATGGGTGATATGGACTTGTCGTTTTCAACTCCATTAATTGTAAAACATAGAGAGATTTCGTCTATAAACATCAATGTACAGGGAAGTTCCATAAAGATATATACCGCATCCTTTGGAGTGTGTTTGAATTCAGAAGGTTTCTCGCTGAAACATTGCCTGTTGGCCTGAATTGCCTAAATCAGCTGGAATTGAACGAAAAAAGGTTTAATAACAAGTGTAAGAAATCATGACTTACTCCATTACGTGTAAAACATAGAGAGATTTCATCTATGATCAACAAAGAACAGAGTAGTCACAGAAAGATATAAACTGCATCCATTGGAGTCTGATTGAATTCAGGAGATGTCTCGCTGAAAATATTGCCTGTTGGACTGAAATGCCTAAATCAGCAAGAGTCTGAATGAAAAAAGGGTTTTAAGTAGTGAGATAAATCATGACTTAAGATCTGTGGGTGATATGGACTTATATCCTTTTCTACCCCATGAAGTTAAAACATAGAGAGATTTCAACTAAGCTCATCAAAGTACAGAAGTCAGGAAATATACATAATGCAATATTAGGAGCCTGATTGAATTCAGGTGTTTTCACCTGAAAACAATGCTTTATGGCCTGAAAGATCTAAATAAGAGGAATTAGAATGAAAGATGGGTTAAAAAAAAGTGGGAGAAATAATGAGTTAAGATCTGTGGGTGATATGGACTTATATCCTTTTCTACTCCATGAAGTGTAAAACATAGAGAGATTTCATCTATGAACATCAACGTACATGGAAGTTCCATAAAAATATATACTGTACCCTTTGGAGTCTGTTTGAATTCAGAAGGTTTCTCGCTGAAAACGCAGCTTGTTGGCCTGAAAGACATTAATCAGCAGGAATTTGAATGAAAAAATGGTTAATAACAAGTGGGAGAAATCATAACTTTAGATCTGTGTGTGAGATACACATATCCTTTTCTACCCCATAAGTGTAAAACATAGAGAGATTTCTTCTATGATCATCAAAGTGATAAGGGTCCCCCCCCCATTGTCAGAAATCACTTTGTTAGAAGTAAATTAGTCTGCACTGATAGTCTTACATTGGTTTGGTATTTTGGTTGAGAAGGCTGGGGATGGTGGTAAGAACTCACGAGTGGAAAGTTTAAACTGTGTTTTAAAGGTTTTCTTTTTAGGGCAGAAAGAGGGAAAGAAAGCAGAGAGAAGCTGGTAACTGATGTTTGCATATCAATGGTAAAGGAAGGTACAGTGTAGATGCAAAGGAACTGCTTGTGGCCTGCTGGGAGAGAGAAGCCGGTGTGTATGTGTTAAAGTGAAGGTAAGAAGCCCTTCGTGGTCACCCACTTTCAGTTGGCGACCCAGTGGACTGCCATCCTGTGGTTAATTAACTCAAGGGAATAAAACCCTTTCGTTAATTACCTTCACAGCCAACAGTCTAAAGGTAGTTGGTAAAGTTACAGATGGCAAATTTAACTATGGTAAAGTGCAGACATGGATCTGAAATGGACAGGTTGTGTAATGTCCCTCTTATGGGGATTCTGTGGGCAAGCAGTGCAAAGCCCTCTGTACATGGTGGATATGTGCTTAGGATAAAGTGCTTGCTTATGTCAAAATGGTTAATTGCTGAAGAGGGAAGTGATACGTTTAATGTAAATCTGCCTGACAAAATCCAGTATGTATTTAAAAAGCCAGATTTGCAAAAAGTTTGGAAGTTTAGGAAAAAGGAATAGCCTACTCTGTATAGACTGAAGATTTATGCAGTCACGACAGTCTGAATGAAGTGGGGGACCTTGTGTTCCACAGGTTACATGATTTGGTTTTTCCCTCTTGGATACTTAATAATTGGTAAATGCCCATTTTGTAAAATGATTTGTTTACTGGCTAGTATTGAAGTCTTATGTTTAGCTAGGGGTACTGCAGTTTTGCCTACTTGTACCAGAAGTTTTGCCTGACTGTGTGAAATGGATAGTGGTTTGATAAATGGTATTAATGTAACCACATATTTTATGTATACATAAAATACCACATATTTTATGATGTATACTTTGCAACTAAATGTTTTTGCCTGGTATATATACAGTATTTGCAAGTTATAATAAAAAATGGGTTTGATTTAGAGTTTAATTTTATAGATATAAAAAAATTTTAAAGAACAGACTGGGGGAATGATAGGGTGGGGCCCCCCCAAAGACTCCTATTTAAGATTGCAGATTTCAAGGACAGGTATGCTAAAATGGGACCATGACCTTAGCTAGAATTTCCCTTCAGGGAGATGCAGGGGGAGAAAGAAGTGAAATGGTCAAGGTGAAACAGGTTTCCTGGAAGGTGGGAAATCAGGTATATAAAGAGTGTGCAAACAAAGAGAGGGATTCAGGATTCGAATGGGATTCGAATATGGAGATCAGATAGAGAGAGAGGTTCAATGGAAGAGAGATGGGATTCGGCCACCTTGTAAAGATGTGAGCCATGTAAGCTTGGCCATGTGGCCACAGGGGGCCTGCAACATTTGGCTGGCCCAGGCTGGCGCAGCATGTGTGCTGAATGCAGTTAAGGAGTTTGCAGATGAGAACTCCGTGTTGGAGTTTGTTTTGCTGAGTTTGACTTGTGTCTGAAAGAAGTCATGCCAAAGTTAGGCCTGAAAAGTTAGGAGAAGAAAGTGAACTTTGCTGGTTTGGCACCATGGAGTTCCTGCTACCTGAAGGTGACAAGGAGAAGACAGTGTGGAAGACAAGGAGGAGCAAGCCAAGGGAGCAGCCAAAGGAACATGTCTTCAAGCGTCTGGAGATGGACTCTCTCTGGACATTGGTGAGATGATCAGGACTGAGAGAATGAGGATTTTGGGGTAATCTGGGAAAGGACTTTGGACAATACTGACAAAGGTTTTGGACAATGTTGAAGTATTCTGAATCTTACATGTTTCTTTTGTAATTATTAGGATAATTACTAATCACTGTGTTAGAAGTAATATATCGGCACTGATAGTCTTACATTGGTTTGGTATTTTGGTTGAGGAGGCTGGGGATGGTGGTAAGAACCCACGAGTGGAAAGTTTAAACTGTGTTTTAAAAGTTTTTCTTTTTAGGTAAGTAAGAGGGAAGGAAGCAGAGAGAATCTGGTAGCTGATTTTTGCATATCAATGGTAAAGTTGATCAGTGAAAATGCTAATGAAGAGAGTGTAACCTGCTTTGTATAGAGAAGCAAGCAGATAGGTGTAGACAGTTAAAGGTATAGTCATAAAACCTTCTTTCACCCTGTTTCAAAAGTCCAGAGAAATCACAGAAAGATATATACTGCACTCTTTCGAGTTTGATTGAACTCAGGAAGTTTCTCGCTGAAAACACTGACTTTAGCCTGAAGAGCTTAAATCAGTAGAGATTTGAATGTAAAAAGGGTTAATAAAAAGTGGGAGAAATCATGACTTAAGATCTGTGGGTGATATGCACACCCTTTTCTACCCCATGATGTGTAAAACATAGATTTAATCTATGATCATCAAAGTACAGAGAACTCATAGAAAGATTTATCATGCCCCCTTAGGAGTCTGATTGAATTCAGGAGTATTCTCCCTGAAAACACTGCCTTATGGCCTGAAAGGACTAAATAAGAGGAATTTGAATGAAAGAAGGGTTAATAACAAGTGGGAGAAAGCATGAGTTATTATCTGTGGTGATATGGACATATATCATTTTCTATCCATGAAGTGTAAACCATAGAGAGATGACATCTATAAACATGAACGTACAGGGAAGTTCCATAAAGATATATACTGCACGCTTTGGAGTGTGATTGAATTCACAAGGTTTCTCTCTGAAAACACCGCCAGTTGCCTAAGTGTCATAAATCAGCTGAAATTTGAATGAAAAAGTGTTAAGAACAAGTGTGAGGAATCATGACTTAAGAGCTGTGGGTAATATGGAGTTATATCTTTTTTTCTCCTGGATAAGTGTAAAACATGGAGAGATTTCATTTATGATCATCAAAGTACAGGAAGTCACAGAAAGATAAGCATTGCACCCAATGGAGTCTGATTGAATTCAAGAGGTTTCTTGCTGAAAACACCGCTAGTTGGCCAAAGGCCTAAATCCTTGGAATTTGAATGAAACAAAGATTAATAACAAGTGCGAGAAACATGTCTTAAGAGCTGTGGGTGATATGGACTTATATCAGTTTCTACTGAATGAAGTGTATAACATAGAGAGATTTCATCTATGATCATCAAAGTACAGAGAAGTCACATAAAGATATATACTTCACCCTTTGGAGTCTGATTGAAATCAGTAGGCTTCTCGCTGAAAACACTGCCTGTTGGCCTGAAATGCCTAAATTGGCTGTAATTTGAATGAGGAAAGGGTTATATCAAGTGGGAGAAATCATGACTTAAGAGCTGGAAGTCAGATGAACTTGTATCCTGTGCCATACGATGAAGTGTACAAAATAGGGAAATTTCATCCCTATACATCTGAGTAGAGAAACTTTACGCAAGATATCAATGGCTACTTTGGAGTCTGTTTCAATTCAGGAGTATTGTCGCTGAATTTGCTAGATGTTCACCCTCAAGACCAACCCATGCAGGAATTTGAGTGAAACAAAGGTTAATTACAAGTGTGAGAAATCACGACTTAAGAGCTATGGGTGATATGGACTTTTATCCTTTTCTACTGGATGAAGTGTAAAACATAGAGAGATTTCATCTATTATCACCAAAGTACAGATAATCACAGAAAGACAGATATTGCACCCAGTGGAGTCCAATTGAATTCGGGAGGTTTCTCCCTGAAAACACCACCAGTTGGCCTGAAAGGCCTATATCAGCAGGAATTTCAGTGAAAAAGTGTTAATAACAACTGCGAGAAATCATGACTTAAGAAATGTGGGTAATATGGACTTATATCCTTTTCCACTGGATGAAGTGTAAAACATAGAGTGATTTCATCTATGATCATCAAAGTTCAGAGTAGTCATAGAATAATATATACTACACCATTTGGAGTCTGATTGAATTCAGGAGGTATCTCGTGAAAACACCGCCAGTTGGTTGAAAGGCCTAAATCGGCTGGAATTTAAATGAAAAATGGGTTATTAACAAGTAGGAGAAATCATGACTTAAGAGCTGTGGGTGATAGGGAACTATATCCTTTTTTACTGGATGAAGTGTACAACATAAGGAAATTTCATCGCTATACTTCTGGGTAGAGAAAAGTTAAGTAAGATACAAACTGCTGCTTTGTAGTCTGTTTTAATTCAGGAGCATTGTCGCTGAAAATGCTGGAAGCTCACCTCATGTCGACTCATGCAGGAATTTGAGTGAAACTAAGGTTAATAACAAGTGTAAGAAACATGACTTAACAATGTAGGTGATATGGACTTATGTCCTTTCTACTGGATGAAGTGTAAAAAATAGGGAGATTTCATCTATGATTATCAAAATACAGAGAAGTCACAGAAAGCTAAATACGGAACCCTTTGGAGTCTGATTGAATTCAGGAGGTTTAACGCTTAAAACACCGCCAGTTGGACTGAAAGACCTGAATCGGCTGGAATTTGAATGAAAAAAGGGTTAATAACAAGTGGGAGAAATCATAACTTAAAGCTGGAGGTGAGATGGACTTATATCCTGTGCTATACGATGAAGTATACATATAGGGAAATTTCATCCCTATACATCTGAGTAGAGAAACGTTAAGTAAGATTTTAAAAGCTCCTTTGTAGTCTGTTTCAATTCAGGAGCATTGTCGCTGAATATGTTGGATGTTCACCCTCAAGGCCAAAGCATTCAGGTTTTTGAGTGAAACAAAGTTTAATAACAAGTGCGAGAAATCATGACTTAAGAGCTGTGGGTGATACGGACTTAAATCCTTTTCTACTCCATGACATGTAAAACATAGATTACATCTATGATCATCAAAGTACAGGAAGTCACAGAAATGTATTACTGCACCCTTTCGTTTCTGATTGAATTCAGGAGGTATCTCCGTGAAAACAATGCCAGGTGGCCTGAGTACCTAAATCAGAAGAAAATTGAATGAAAAAGTGTTAATAACAAGTGTGAGAAATCATGACTTAAGAGCTGTGGGTGACATGAACTTATATCCTTTTCCACTGGATAAAGTGTAAAACATAGAGAGATTTCATCTTTGATCACCAAAGTATGGAGACTCACAGAAAGATATATATTGCACCATTGGAGTGTGATTGAATTCAGGAGGTTTCTTGCTGAAAACACTGCCAGTTGGCCTGAAAGGCCTAAATCCCTGGAATTTGAATGAATCAAAGATTAATAA
>PVHY01023887.1:0-20350 GCA_004024945.1 Uropsilus gracilis
GGGGTGTTAAAGGGAGGGAGGGAGGGAGAACAAAAAAGAAGATAAAAAGGAAAGGAGCAGAGACTAAGGAGAGACTTTTGGTAAGGGAGATATGAGAATGGCAGGCCGGTAGCCCAAGTGACCAGCGTGGAAGAGTGAGCTGGTGGTGGCAAGGAATCATGGTGGCCAGCAGAAGAATAGCCAGTGTGGAGAGTGTGGCACCGCAGCAAGGTAGCATAGTGAGCTGGTACCTGGAGAAGGCCAGGGATTTGGAAAGCTGATTTGTGTATCAGCAATTGTGGAAGAAGTTTGAAGAGCCTTGGAGGTGGAGCAGCTCGGAATACTGGAGAGAGAAGAAGCAAAGAGAAGAGGTGAAGAAAACTGGACTTGGCAGAGTGCCTACCTCTCAGGTTTGGGGGGACAAAGGGACACCGTCATGGACAATCACGGACATGTGTTTGGGGCTTTCGGATAATTTAGTGATTGGGATAAGATAATGGCCACTTGTGGCTTTAAGGACTTTTTATTTTCCCTGTTAATATTCCCTTATAAACAAACCCTGTTGTTAAACTGCATTGTTGACTGGCAACTGCTATGTGCAGCAGCTGGTACGAACCTCAGGAAAACCTGGGTGGCAGAAGCTGCATTTCTTTCTTTCATTCATTCATTCATTCATTCATTCATTCAGAGACTGGGTCTCGCTGTTTTTGCCCATGGAACCACAGGCTCACATTTCCTGGGGTATCACGGACTCAAGCAATCCCTAGCCTCAGCTTCCCAGGTAGCTGGGATTACAGGCGCACACCACCACCCCCAGCTATTTTTTGGGACTAGGTCTCACTTCGTGCCCCTGGCAGGACTTGAACCACGGTCCCTGGCCCCGGCCGTGGCTTCCTAGGCTGCCACCTACAGGTGTGCACCACCATGCCTGGCCCAGAAGCCACATTTTAAATGTGGCTTATTGGTTATGACCCGATATCAATGGGAGAGCGTGAATGCCCTGCTTTGCGCTTCTCTGTAGCAAACATGAACTGAATATGCCCACTTCCCTCTCCTTCCATGTTCTCCTCTCTGCCTCCATCAGCATCAGTCCAACAGGCCCAAAAGGGATCCACTCCTGCAGAGCCTCGGACTGTGGGCATGCAAGGGGGAGTGAGGCTGGGGTTATCCAGCGAAGGACTCAACAGCAGCAGGAATGTACTGGATAAGCAGAGTCACCGGGTGGCTTTCATAAACCAAAGCCACTGCCAGACCTACCTTCTAGACCTTTCCAGAACGCTGAGCTGAAGAAGCTCTGAAAGGGAAATACAGAGATGAGAACCCACCTCCCCCTGCCAGGCCCAGGCAAGGCGCTGTGTGTGACTCAACAGGAAACGGGCTGCTTAGCAGTTGAACAGATGTATGTAAGTTCAAAACACAGACACCAAGCTAGGCTCTGATACATAAAAACAAAGCCACATCCACTCTGACAGATGTGTAAGAGATGTATGTGTTTAGGTAGTTACCCGTTTGGGCCTCCTGGAGAATGTACTTCTCTGTGAATAATTACAAATTATTCAAAACCACTGTTTATTGAGCTTCTACTATATGCCCAGAACTTCACAGGTATCATTTCCAAACCACCCAAAGCCCCAAGGGGAAAGTGTGGTCTAGCTTCAGTTTACCAAAGAAAGCTCAGAGAGGTGAGGTCATTTGCCTGAGGTCACAGAGTTGATCTTTTTTTTTTTTTTTTTTTGAAAATCAAGTCAGGGTTTAATCCTGATCATCAGCGGAAATCGTATTTACATTCAAAAAAAAGAATCATACATCATATTGTGATAATTCATTAAAAGGCTTAGTGGTCCATGGGACATGTATCACCATTGTGACAACCACCACTCTTGTCCTATCATTTCAGGATGGGGATAAAACTCTTCTTCATGTCTTCTTTTGATATAGAATCTGGGAGACTTTAAAATTGCCAAGTAGAGGGCCCCTCAGAAAACGGTTTATCCACTTTCTGGAGTGAGTTTTCACTATGGGTAAGAGTTTAAAATGGTGAGGGAGGCAGTGAATTTATAAACCATATTTGTTGTACCTCCTCTTTGATGAATTTTCTAATTTGTTTTTTGAAAATTACTGTGGATTTGTTATCCTTCTTAATAAACCTTATGCTTTCTTTTGTTACTTTAACCTCATTTTGCGTCATCTTTTTCCTTTTATATTAGCTATCTTCATCAGATGAGACATTTGATGAAGATGTTTGTACATCTCATATCCACACAGAGTTGATGTTAATGGAGCTAAAATTCAAAACACAGGCATAAAGAAGTGTGTGTGTGTGTGTGTGTGTGAGAATGTTTCTTTTCAAGCTTTCATGGCCTTTGAGTCCACCCAGGTGAGGGAGCTTGAGGTGGTCAGTGAAGGCCAGATCCTTCTTCAACATTTTCATCTTGTTCATCGTGGAGTATTTTGCATTAACTTTCATTGACAATACTGTATTAAAAAAAAAAAATTTTTTTTGAGACTAGGTTGCCCTGGGTAGTCCCAATTCCGTGGACTCAATTCCTAGCCTCAACCTCCCTGACAGCTGGGATTACAGGCCTCCGCCACCTCGCCCGGCTGCTTCCCCCCCCTCCAGGCCAGCGAACTCAAGCAATCCATTGCCTCTTGCCTCCCAGCGCTTGGATTACAGGAGTGCACCACCATGCCCAGCCTGTATTAAAATCTTGTATAGCATAATTATTGAAGCTTTTGGCATCCCAGCCTCACTCTCGCCCTAGACTAGGGTCTGGTCAAGAGGACAGACAACCTAAATGAAACCTCCAGACAGCTTTCATTTTAGACAGACCCTTCACTCGCCTTCTCTCCAGTCTCATCAATTTTACATCCCAAATTCAGACCTCTGGGGAAAAGGTTTATGCTTTTGTTTCTCTGACTTGTTTCTTTGCTCCTTTTGTTTTGTTGTTGCTGGGTATTTTGGCTCTTCCTTTATCCTCTTTATTCGTCACTGGCTAGGATGCTTAGAAGCAAGAAATGTGGCAAAAGCTGATAAATCGGAAAATGGGATGCAAAAAAGCTCCATGCAACCCATAAATATATTCAAACCTTCTTCAGAAGGAAGCACCTAGGCGTGACGTGGGGTTGCCCATGGCCAGAGAATGTATCTATTTCTACAAGAAATTAGCTTCCATCATGACCAGATCTTCACACATCTATTTCAGAGAATTATCTCTGAGTCCTATTACCAGATACAAAATTAAATAAATACTATGAGCTGAGGCTGTGGGCTGTCACTGGTAGCTGGAGGGAAAAGTTCTCATTTTTATTTCTAAAATTTTGTTGCTGCAAATGTGGGACTGTTATGACACACACAAGTATGAGGAGGGTAATGGCCACACCAACAGCAAACACAGCTGTTTTGAATTTTCTTCTGTACTTTTTTATTAACTAAATGTAGTGCTTGATTTTTTTTTAAGTCAACAAATCAGGAGGCTCATCAGTTCCATAGGTGAGAAACTGTGACACCAAAATGGACAGCATTCAGGCATGTGGGCCTCACCAATTTTGCCGTTTCAGTCCTGATTTCAATTAAAGAAGCATTCATTTGGCACCTACTGTGTGTCCCAACATGACCAGTTGTCTCACCAAGTCAGAGGGTCAGGTTTCTCGGGAGAGACCAATGCTCAGGAGGGCATCAGCATTTGGACCCGATTTTTATGGAGGGGAATGCAATCCATTACTTCAATTAGAAAAGAAAAAAAAAGTTGATGGTAGTTCACGTGCACTTTCTACAGGAGTGGCCAAGAGAAATTTCTAGGAGCTGGGGAGTGGGCCTCAGACAGGATTATAATTAAATTTTCCAGGTCTGGAGTTTCCTCCCCCCTTTCAACACTTTCCATCCCAAACAATAAAAAAAAAAAGAATAGTAGTGCTAAGCCAGCAGAGGCCAGGCCTCTCATTGCTGGGGTCAGAGGATCATGGGTCTGGATTGCTTCTCCAGCTCTCCCAGCTTGACCTAGCTCGTGAACATTTACGAGGGAGGAAGGAAAAATGACTTCTGGGCTCAGATAATCCACGTTAAAAGTTCAGATCCTAAAATCCACAGATTCTGCACTTTTGAAAGCCACTGAGGCCCTGAATCAGGACCTCTGATTTCATTCAGAGCCTAAGAAAGATCCCTGCTTATCTGGTTTCTCAACCAACCAGCTACAGTGGCTTAGAGGTTGCACAGCAGGAGGGGTGGTGAATTGCCTAGGCTGTGGGGCTCCAGCTGCTTTTCTTTCTTTTTTTTTTTTTTTTTTTGAGACTTGGTCTCACCATGTTGCCTGAGGTAGTCCGGAACCCATAGACTCAAGCGATCCCTAGCCTCAGCCTCCCAGGAAGCTGGGATTACAGGAACGTGCTACCATGCCCAGCTCTTTTTTTGAGATAGCCCAGCTATTTTGCCCAGGCTAGTCTCGAACCTGCGGACTCAAGCGATCCTGGCCTCCGCCTCCCAGTGCTGGGATTACAGGTGCACGCCACCACACCTGGCTATGGGCTGAGCTGCTTTCAATGGCCAGTTACAGCGTTCAACGCTGGGACCAGCTAATGACCGGTTAATGCCAGCACTTCCAATAACAGGTCTATTCATTCCCTCATTCCACCAACATTCACCAGGGCTCCCAAGTGCTCCTTCCAGTTCCTAGGAACGTTGAGAGGCCCCAACACTTCCAAATCGCCAGCCTCGAGTGCTGGAGGAAAGGGGTAACCTGGCCTGGAGACATCAGAGCTGCTGGGCTGCTGAGCTGAATGCCAGTGCCTGATGTCCTAAGCTGGCTGCTGGGAACTGGAGATGGAACAGTGGCCAGGAGGGCTTGAAAAGGAGTGTGGGTGCTGGGCACGGTGGTGCCCACCTGTAATCCAAGCGCTGGGAAGCAAGAGGCCAGGGATCACTTGAGTTCGCCAGTTCAAGACTACTTTGGGCAACACAGCAAGACCTGGTCTCGAAAAAGCAGCAGGGCACAGTGGCAGGTGCCTGTAACCCCAGTTACCTGGGAGGCTGAGGCTGGGGATTGCTTGAGTCCATGGGATCAGGACTACCCTGGGCAACACAGCAAGACCGAGTCTCAAAAAAAAGAAAGAAAGAAAACGAGTGTGAGCAGAGTGTGCCAGAGCCTGGAGGTGTGCAGCCCTGGCCGGATGTGTCCTCAGCCCTCCGTGGTCAGCCATCTCCTTCCTCTGGGGAGGCCAGCCACCACCTCTCCACACAGCATCCTGCCTGGGCGCAGGTTTCAGCACAGACACCCCCTGGGGTAGTTGCACTGTATCCAGCCGGGTGTCAGCCCATAAACTCCGCTCCCTGCCTCCCTCACTCAGCTCTCTTCTCAGTTTTATGTAAACAAATCCAGTCATTGTTCTCTCTGTGTCCTGCACCCATAAGCAGGGCTAAGACCCCAGGTCATCCCCTTCCCCCTGGGTTTTGCTCCATTTCCCTGACCTCGAGGGAGAGCCACAGAGCTGCCACACTCCTGAGAAGGCCACACTCCTGAGAGGGCCACACTCCACACCCCAATGTACATTTCCTCCCAGGCCAAAGAGCTGTAGGCGGCGTATTCGTTTCCTGCAGCTACAATAAAAGAGCATCATAAATGGAGCCACTTGAAGCATCAGAAATTGATTCTCTCATAGTTCCAGAAGCTAGAAATTCAAAATCAAGGTGTGGCCACCAAGTCCACTCTCTTCACTTTCCCATCTTCTCCTGTGTCTGTGTCTCCTCATTAAGGGCACCGGTCATTGGCTTCAGACTCACCCCATATCCAGGGTGATTTCATCCCAAGGTCTTTAAGTAATTGTATCTGCAAAGATGCCACTTCCGAGCCAGCACAGATTCTAAGGTCCCACGTAAACTTGAATTTTGGGAGTACAGTATTCAACCCTGCATATGAGCTATCCTCAAAGCTGGTAACTGACAGCCCTCCTTCCCCCAGAAGTCATTGATGCCCTTTACCTAGGCATCCCCAGAAATCCAAGAATCCCAGGTACCCCCAACATTTATCCCTGTTTCCACTCTTGCCTCCACTCTCTGTGCAGCAAAGAGACACATCAAATTCCATCACAGAGGGTATGGGGGTGTGCACCTGTAATCCCAGCTACCTAGGAGGCTGAGGCTAGGGATCACTTGAGTCTATGGGTTCAAGACAACCTTGGGCAACATAGTGAAACTTAGTCTCAAAAAAAAAATTCCATCACAACTAAGAGCACAGAATCCTCAGTGGCTCCCCTCTGGGGGTCTAAGTTGGGGGGGGTCCCAGTTAACCCCCCCAAAACCTGCATGGCCCCTGGTCTGCTCCCCTCCTCTCTCCCTCCCTCCCTCCCTCCCTGCCTTACCACTCCTGCTCCCAACTCTTCTCCTTGCTCAAACACACCAGGGCCATTCCCACCCTTGTTGCCCACACTGTCTGAATAGGGGCCACCTATTTAAGCAGCCCTTCCTCTCTTGCATCCCCCCCCACCCCTTAGGTCACATGATGATGTGAGCCTTTTTAATTTTTCTTCACAGCATCTCATACTCTCTTGAAGTTGCTATTTATTTCCATGTTAGCTGCTGTGGTCTGTTTCCAGCAGCTGAACATCAGTCCCCTGGAGGCAGGGACCTGCCTGGCGCGTTCCACGCTTAGTCAGGGACACAGACATGGAAAAGCAGCAGGTGTCACTGGGCGGGGTGGGGCTCGCCCACACCACAGCCTGCCAGGCAGGCCCAGCACTGTCATTACCACCATTGCACAGACGAAATAGTGAGAATGAGTAACATGCCCACGGGAATCAGGGTGCACACCAGGCGGCTGCCCTGTCCTGTGCTCTCGGCTTTGAACCACAGCTTGCCTCCCACAGAAAGATGGCGATTCTCTGCCAAGGGGCATGGGAGAGTCATGGAAGAGGCCTGTGGGGCTCAGAAGAGGGAACTCTGTGGCATGGGTGGGGGTGGGGCCTCCGGTTACCCCCAAGTGGCAATGGCATGTGCCCATGGATAGACACTGCAGCAGGGGCCATGGCAGAGAGCAGGTGACACTTGGTGCATGCAAAGTGACCCCAAGTGAACACCAAGAGGGACACAGGACCCAGCGCCAGCACTCAGCTCAGTCACCGCAAGGCCCTCCTGGGTCAGCAGCCCTGGGTCTAAGCACTAAGTTCTACCGTGTAAGCAAGGCTCTCGCCCAAACCACAGCTTCTGTTTCTGAACCCCAGTCCTACTCTATTCCATCTCCCTGAAAAGCCACACCTGGTTCTAAGTCCCAACAGAAGGGAGGTCTTGGCCCTCAATCCCATGCAGCCCGAACCTTTCCCGAGGGTGCCACCAGCCTCTCTGCCAGGCTGGGTGCTCCTAGTGCATGGAGCTAGCCAGCCTCAGAGGCATCTGCCTGTCCACGGGCTGCTGGTAGACAGCCACCTGCTGCTGCTGATAGCTGTCACCCCCATGTCCAGACTTGCTCCTCCATCTATAGCTAAGAGCTTGCACTCCCTACTTCACACTTGCAGCTCTAGCTCCTGTGTGGATCCAGCTTGCCTTGCTCTGGCTCAACTAGACCCATTTCTGAAAGCTATGGCAAGGGAGAGACAGGAAAACTATAAAAAGCAGGAGAGAGCGAGAATGCCAGTTGAAAGCAGACGCAATAGGCTCTTTTGCCAACTACCTGCAAGACTGGATCCCAGGATTCATTCAAGTCTCTGCTCAGATCACTTCCTCAAAAGCCTTGCTCTCTCCCCTCCCGCCACCCTCCTTGTCCCCCTATTCTGCACAGTTGATACTCACCTGACATTATATATCCCCATGTTTATAGGTTACAGTCAGCCCCTCCACCCCACTTCCTGCAGAGGGCAGGGAGTTTGCTTTAATCATGGCAGCCAATCCCTAATGCCCACAGCAGCAGTACCTGGCACATAATAATCACTCAGTAAATGATGGCAACCACCGTGCCACATAGCTCAGGTTCCCAGATAGGACACCCTTCAGCTGCAGCCTATTTACAAAGTTCCCTCAGGAAATCAAGGCGGCAGTTTTTCCTTTTCTCTTAAGGTGAAAGGAGCTAATGTTCATAAAACTTGTAACCGAGTTTCTAGAACATAGCAAGCCCACCCAGGAAGTACTTTATTATTATAGAGACTATTCTAGAAAGAGGTACGTGTTTTGCATCTAAATCATGACCAGGAACACTCCCACTGATCAGGACCATCCTCATTTGTTTCCTGTAAGTTGGGAGTAGTTGGAGTTAGTGGGGAAATAGGAAGTGAGGTGGGTGTGGTTTATGCATCTGAAACTGAAATAGCCAAGCAAGCTAAATAAAGGGGATACAAAGGAGCCACTGGGGCTGGGCATGGTGGCACGTGCCTGTAAAAGGCAGCCTAGGAAGCCGCGGCCGGGGCCAGGGATCATTGTTCGAGGCCAGGCCGGGGACACGTAGCGAGACCTAGTTCCAAAAAAATATAGCTGGGCGTGGTGGTGCGCGCCTGTAATCCCAGCTACCTGAGAAGCTGAGGCTGGGGACTGCTTGAGTCTCTGGCACCCCGGACAAGAGCCTGCGGTTCCACGGGCAAAAATAGGGAGACCTCGTCTCAAAAATAAACAAACAAATAAATTAAAATAAATAGCCACGGCTGAAACACACCGGCACGACAGTCCAGGTTTTGAGACAGACACAACAAAGGTTTCAGAGTGACTCTAAGCCTAGTGAGTGTTAGCATTCAGGAATGTTGAGAATCAGAGTACAGCCATTTTGTTAAGTAACCCGTTGGAAAAAGGAGGAAGCTGGATATCTGCATAACACAGGTGGAGAAGTAAAGGAGGAACCCCTGGTAAAAAGGAGCAAGCAGGGTGCATCTGCATAACACTGGCAGAAAAAAAGGTGGAACCAGGCCGTGTTAAGTAGGAGTAACTAGCAGTTGATGGCTGTCTGGGGCAAGGTAATTTTTTTTTTTTTTTTAGACTAGGTCTCCTATTTTTGCCCGTGGAACCGCAGGCTCACATTGCCCGGGGTACCAGACTCAAGCAATCCCCAGCCTCAGCTTCCCAGGTAGCTGGGATTACAGGCACACACCACCACACCCAGCTATATTTTTGGAACTAGGTCTCGCTATGTTGTCCCGAGTGGGGACCCGGGCCGCGATCCCTGGTCCCCGCCGCGGCTTCCTAGGCTGCTGCTTACAGGCATGCGCCACGGTGCCTGGCAAGGTAATCTTGATGTAACATTTTGTAAATTTCTCTGATTTTGCACAATGGTATATAAACTCTAAAAAATCAATACAAAGGGTCCGACACCCCCACCCCCAAGGTACTGCGCTCTGTTGGTGGGTGCCAGGTTGGACCCTAGCTCAAGCTAGCCATTAACGGTTTTTGGGGGTTTTTTTTGGTTTTACATCATTTATGGTCTTGTGTCCTTTGTGAAGCTAAGGGGATTCTGAACTCTAACATGAGCTGCATATCCATCTTTCTCCTGGTTTCTGCATCTGAGATAAGCTGTGGGAAGCGACAGGTCTGTATCAGTACCCAACACCACAGGGCCCCGTCTGTTTTACAAATTACTATGCAATTAAACCAAAGGCACATGAGCGCTATTTTAAGGATAGCCTTTCTTTATTCTTAGCACCCCCCTCCCTGCCCAAGTCCTCTGGAGCCAAACCGCAACCACAGGCTCATGGCACTATCAAAGAGTTTCCTAATGGACCCTGAAACCAAACTGTCAGATGGGCTGTGTGCCGGTCCTGAGGATGGTATAAAGAGACTCACCTGGGGCTAAAATTTTACCCCGTTCAGAGGGGGTAAACTTGAAGGTAAGCCAAGATAGGAAACTAAAAAAGAAGTAAGTGTTCAGGATCCTTGAAAGGATGGTTGGTTGACCACGAAGTAGAAACAGGTGAGACTATACTCTCAATGGCAGGGTTTTTTGTTGTTTTTGTTTGTTTGTTTGTTTTTTCAGATACTAGGTCTCCCTATGTTGCCCAGGGTTGTCTTGAACCCACGGACTCAAGTGATCCCTGGCCTCAGTAGCTGGGATTACAGGCACATGCCCAGCCCAGTGGCAGGTTTTTGTGTCATTCAGCAGCTAGAGTTAATGATTCTGTGATAAGTCATTTACAAGTGCCCAGGCTTCTGGAGTTTTCTAAAACTCCTAAGGAATCTTTTGTCAACACCTCTAGAAAGTGGCCTTGTACAGATGGGAGTGATAGAGGGTGCTACCCCCCCCCCATTGTCTCCTGTTTAAGATTTCAGATTTCAAGGACAGATATGCTAAATCATGAGAATGGCCTTATTTGGAATTTCCCTTCAGGGAGATGCAAAGGAAGGGGGGGGGGGAGTGAAATGGTCCAGGTATGGTTCCTGGAAGGTGGGAAATCAGGATATATATAGGGTGTGAAAACAAAGAGAGATTCCAATACGGAGATCCCATAGAGGCAGATTCAGTGGAGGAGAGATTGGAATCGGCCATTTGGCCAAAGGCCTGGGGGCCTGCAGCCTTTGGCTGACCCAGACTGGCAGCATGTGTCCTAAATGCAGTTAAGGAGTTTGCAGATTTGAACTCCGTGTTGGAGTTTGTTTTGCTGAGTTTGACTTGTAGGTCTGGAAGAAGCCTTGCAAAAGTTAGGCCTGAAAAGAAAGTGAACTTTGCTGGGTCCCGTACCATGAAGTTTCTTGAAGAGGATGGCATGGAGGAGCTGGAGCATGCCAAAGGAGCGCGCCTAAAGAAAGATGCCTTCAAAAACGCTCTGACTGGCTGACATTGATGAGATGATCAGGACTGAGAGACTGAGGATTTTTTGGGCAATCTGGGGAAAGGACTTTGGACAATGCTGAGAAAGGTTTTTGACAATGTTAAAGTAATCGGAGTCTTACATGTTTCTTTTGTAGTAATTAGGAAAATCACTTTGTTAGAAATAAATTAGTCTGCACTGATGTCTTGCTTTGACTTGGTATTTTGGTTGAGAAGGCTGGGGATGGTGGAACTTAGAAACTATGTTTCTAAGTTTTCCTTTTCTGCAGTGTTTGGAGCTGAAAGCAGAGAGCAGCTGGCTGGTCTTTGCATATCAATGGTAAAGGTGATCAGTGAAAATGCTAATGGCCTGCTTGTATCCGGCTTCATAGAGAGAAGCAGGCAGAGGTGTTCAAGTCAAAGGTAAATGCAAAGGAACTGCTAGTAGCCTGCTCCTGAGAGAGAAGCAGGCCTGTATGTGTTTAAAGTCAAGTCAAAAAGTATTTCTCTTGTCATCCTATTTCAGGAGGAATGAAGTTCAGAAAAGTTAGATGATGCCCCCCCCACCAAGAAGCTGGGATTCGGAGCTGTAAGCAAAGCTGTGCTATTACAAAGCAGTCCTCTGCTGCTACGTCACCAAGTTTGCACAGGTTCCTTGCCAAACGGAAACAACAAAGAGTGTGGTCTGTTTCCATAAAGCTCAATTTATTCAGTGTTTAAATCCTGAAACTGGAGCCTTCCTAGTGTCTCCTGCTTTCACAAAAGAAAAGTTACTTTGACATGACAATTCTTCCCCAAGTAACAAAAGCAAAGGTTGAACATGAAACACTTGGAAGTGAAATAGTGTAAGTTTAAAAAACTCTGATTCCACACCATAGAAAGTGGAGCTTCTATCCATCCCCAAAGTTTCTTTGAAATGTTACTGTCCTAGAAAATAAAAGGCACCCCGGCCCTAAAAACAATCTTTCCAATGTTCCCATCAGTGGCTCACAAAATCATCTGAGTTAGTCAACAGCTGTGTTCTTACTTTTCCCAAGAAAATAGGACAGAAAAGTAGAAAGTATCAAAATGGAAGGACATAATGAAAAAGCAAAGTGTTTCATGAAACCCTTGTTTTATCAATATGTAAATGCATGCTTTTCCCAGATCAGGATGTTAAATGTATTTCTTACTGTGGGTCACAGTCAAAAAACTTTGAAAACCTTGTACTTCTTTTGAACACACATTCATTATCAGACCTTTGTAAAATACAGAAAAATGACAAGAAGGTTCAAAAACTGACCATAACGCCCTTATTCCCAAATGACTGTATATTACCTGTATTTCCCAGGCCACTGTGTGTTTACTTCATGCAGACACTAGCTGGACAAACAAACATTAAATATTCTCAATATTGCATTTATTGCAGAGGAATATTCACAGCAACATGATTTCGGTAAGAAAGAGAAGCTCCATGGCAGTGTGACAAGGTTGAGGAGGTGGGATGTCCTCAAACAAGATGAACTAGTGTCATTTCAGATGCTTAGACACATATCAATCTCTGGTGACATCAAGTGATAGCTGGAATTGATTTCTAACTAGTTGCTCCCAGAAGGAATGCCATCTCCCATCTTAAAGACAAGCATTTGATTCTACCATTAGCATGTTCAACAAAGATTTGATCAGATCAGATTATGTATTTGACTGGAATTTTGCTTTCAAGTGTTAAATATGGTTTATTTTTAGCCTTGGGAGTGATGGAATTTGTGTTAACAGGTCCTGGTGAGAATAATCGGTTCACAGCCAAGCTCAGGGCTCATGTGTAATGAAGGATGACTGAAAATATGGCAATTCCGGCTCTCGGGGCCTCGTGAAGAGGAAGAGGTTTTCATCGTGAGACAGTGTAAGTTGTAGGAAAGGGATAAAGTTGTCAGGGTCTCACAATCCCACAAAGTCCCTAGGTAGCAGGCATCATCACTGACAATCCAAACTTCTCAGGGGAAATAAGTTCAGGATGAGGAGGGGTCACCTGCGACAGGCCCCTCAACAAAATGTCAGAATCCTGTTGCGTTTACAGCAAAGGAGAGATGCATGGAATACAGAAGTGAGAATTCACTGGCCGGTGGGCAGGAACTTCAAAGAGAACAGAAATCCAAATCTCATCAGTTAACTTGTTCCCTATCAAGGACCGGTATCCTACTGGAGCATTGATGAGGACTCCAATTATCAGGAAATACATATGGGACATTTCCATCATGATTAAACAAGATATAAGAAAACACTGGTAGTGCAAATATGGAGGCTCTCCTCTGGTGATACCATGTATCATAACCAAATGAACTTCTGACTCCAATGTATGATTTTCACAATCACCAGGGTATGGGAAGTTCATGACCATGAACATGCAGGGGCCCGTCAGCTAAGGATGGCACGTGGCTGCCAATTTGGTAACATTTTATGGAAAGGTGCTGGGCATGGTGGCACATGCCTTTAATGCCAGCCTTGAGAGGCTGAGGCTAGGAATCGCTTCAGTCCAGGGGTTCAGGACTACCCCAGGCAACATAGCAAGACCTAGTCTCAAAAAATAGTTGGGTGTGGTGGTGCGAACCTGTAATCCCAGCTACCCGGAGGCTGAGGCTAGGGATCACTTGAGTCCCTGGGTTTGGCAACATATTAAGACCTAGTGTCTGAAAAATAAAATCATTTTATGGAAAGGCAATTTCATTCCTTTTAACCTCTTGTCTGGGTACTTTCAAGCCTCAGTGACAGAGTGGAGCAATTTTGGCAGAGACCTTCCAGGCCCACAAAACCAACAATAGTTCCTTTGTTCGCCCTTTAAGAAAAAGTTTGCCCACTAGCCTAGAGCAGGGATTTCTGGCAGGGCAACTTGTCTCCCAAAGAGATGGCACACCTTACATAAGCTGTAGCTGTAGCTGTTTCTGGGGGCCTTGTCTTCCCATACAACGAACTGGTGATCCTTCTCTCTGAGGAGGTCATTTATCAAGGGCATATGAATAGCTGTAAAATCTAACAGGAACACCAATGGGATTTTGATTGCTGTCAAGCCAGTTTTAGATAAGTGTGACTTTCAGGGCTGCAAGGAATCTACTCAAAAAGCTTTTTCTATGAAATCGATCCCAATGTTTCAGCACTGAATCCAAATGAGGATGAAGACACCCAGAAACGAACATTGCAGCTCTCTGCATGTAGAACTTGGACCACATAGTAAGAGGTAAGAGGATACAAATCTGGAGCCTGATTTAGAAAAAACTACAGGAACTCTCCCATTTCCTTCAGTCTTCAGTAACTTTTTTTGTTCCCCTTCCAGAACCATCAGCTGGAACCTTCCATGAACCCACACCTGTAGCCACATTCATCCTCCTTCAAACATGAAGATCATGTAAGACTGTGGGTAAGGAACCAGGTTTTACCAACTCCCCATACTAAGCTCTGACCCTCACCAATAGAAAAGAACACCCAAATGCCCCCAAAATGATGAATGGAAAAAAATGTGGCCTATGCATATGATGGAATATTATGCATCAATCAAAGAGGACAAACATGTCATTTGCTGCAACATGGATGGAGCTAGAAGGACTCATATTAGCAGAAATAAGACAGATAGAAAAAGAGAAATATGGGGTGGTCTCACATATCTGAAGGATATAGGGGAAAACAAACAAATGAATAAGAGGGCAGGGCACAGTGGTGCGTGACTTTAAGCCTAAGAAGGGAGGCCGAGACTAGGAATCCCTTGAGCCCACAGGTTCCAGACCCATTGGGGCAACATAGTGAGACCTAGTCTCAAAAAATAGCTGGGTGTGGTGGTGCACGTCTGTAATCCCAGCTACTTGGAAAGCTGAGGGTGGGATCGCTTGAGTCTGTGATTCCCCAGGCAACATAGCGAGACCTAGCCTCAAAAAACAAAACCAATGAATAAGAAAAATTAGAAACAACCAAGAGAATTGAACAATAGAGCGAGAGAGGGGGAGGGGGAAGGAAATGGGGGAGGCGGAGGGCACAAAAGACTAAGATGGTTAACGGGTGTTAAGGAAATGGGAAAACCCCAGGGTACACAATAATGTAAAATATATATATATATATATATATATATATATATACAAAAAAATAAAATTAATAATAAAAGAAAAAAGAAGACCACACTTGCCAGGTGGGGCCCACGGGCTCCAGGTGAATATCTCACCCAGACCAGACCCTGGAACACAACGCTGGGTATATCCCTAACACACTGGGTTCTTCTGTCTGGAAAAAAAAAGGAATAAAGGAAAAGACCTTTATTCAACATGTATTGAATGACTTAAAAGTCAAACTCAAGTCTCCATACCATCCTGACAATATTTCTAGAAAATAGAATCCTCTGTTTTCTTGGGGGCTTTCAAAATCAATCTGCCATAAGAAGCTGAACAAGTTAATAACGCAGATGCTCGGCTCAGTGCCTGGCAAGCACTTCTCCATGAAGAATCAATGGACTTTGTTCAACACATCAAAACAGTTAGCAGCAGAGCAGTCAGACAATTAAAAGGTAGCTCTTTCTTCCCCAATTCTCCTTAAAAAAGAGAAAGCAAATGTGTTAAAGGTGTGGGAGTAACAACCAGGGCCCCCCACCCCCACCCCGCAGGGTTCAAACCAGAGCTCCAAGGCGGGGCACGGTGGCTCGCGCTTGTAAGCTTCAGCCTATGAAGCGGCCGGGGCTAGGGATCGTGGTTCGAGTCCTGCCTGGGGCCCATAGCGAGACCTAGTTCCAAAAAAATAGCTGGGCGTGGTGGCGCGCGCCTGTAATACCAGCTACCTGGGAAGCTGAGGCTGGGGACTGCTTGAGTCTGTGGTACCCCGGGCAAGGAGAGCTTGTGGTTCCACAGGCAAAAATAGCAAGACCTAGTCTCAAAAAAACAAAAAAAAACAAAAACAAACCAGAGCTCCAGCCCTCAGTCAGGTCAAGGTGCACATTTCCCAAAAGACATGGCAACTCAGCCCACCATGACTCAGCCCCTTTTTATTTTTGATGTACTTATTTTTACATGTTAGCCAACTTTTAAAGATAAGTAAATCAAGCCGGGCATGGTGGTGTGGGCCTGTAATCCCAGCTACCTGAGAGGAATCACTTGAGTCTGTGGGTTCAAGACTACCCTGGGCAACAGAGCGAGACCTAGTCTTAAAACAAAAAACAAAAAACAAAAAAAAAGATGAGTAAATCGAAGTTCAGAGAGTTGAATTGATGTGTCCAAGCTCAAGGACCTAATAAGAAGTCAAATTCAGTCTTTTTCCAAAACTCTACTTGGTTTTTCCTCAACTCTAGACACAATGAAAGTCAGAGAGGTCAAAGGTCTGAGACACATTATTTATCTTTCTCTCTCTGCTTTTTCTTTTATTCCTTCGAAGCATAGTTGGCACCTCTCTTCCTCTCGTCTTCAGATGATTGGTTTAAGGCTTCTCGGTTCCAGTCACAACTAAGTCATACTTCCTGCAAGTCACACCGCTCACTTTGCCCGGTTATCAGGGTTCACAAATGCTTGGCTCATCTCGTACTGTGAATCTCAACTTCATTCTACAGTCTCTTCCTATCTTGTATCACCTGCATACAGACTCTGACCCTCATTACTTCTGAGAAGTTCTCTAATTGCCTTGACCCTATTAGACAGGGGGGTCCCATCAAGGAAGGATTTGCAGGTTTATTCACCACTGTATTGCCAGAATGTGATAAAGGTGTGTAGATAAATGGATGCTGCACATTGGCCACATTTCAAGGAGGCAGAAAAACTAAGATAACTTCCCTAAGATCACCCAAGGGTGGGACTTCATATAAGGTGATGTAAGAATGGCCATCACCTGGGCAAAGGGGACATCTGATAGATCAACCTAGCCCTTTCCTGATACCACACTAGTAGGCAAAGGAGTTTGAAACAACATAAATGGGTTTCAGAAGTTACCATCCTCTTTTTCCAAGTCTTTGGCACCAAGATAAAAGACATTCATCCTATATATGGGCTGTATGTGTGATGAATCCAACATAGGGTGAAAAACTAACAGCTCTTGCTCCATCTGTTAAGTTCTCACTAACACCATGAAGAAAAAAAAAGACTTCTCTCAGTCTACCTGGAAGGGAGGTAGCCAGGGAGAGGTGTGCAGAGGTCTCCTGAAGTACCATCTTTCCCGCCACACCCAGGAGGCCCCCCAAAGGGGCCAGCGCTGAGTACATTCTAGTCATGGATGTAGCAGTAGTCATGGCTATATTTAGTATTCAGTAGCTCCATTATGGGCAGGACCCACAATAGGTATTGCTGATTTTCCTCCTACTACACACAGACTGTTTAAGTAGAGGACTATTGATTAGATCAGAAAATAACACTGGAAAACAAGCTTTAGTACCTAAACACAAAGTGCAACTATGATGAGAAAATGTATCAAATGTCAGGAAATGCATTAGAAATAAAAACACAAGTCAAAAATCGAAGAGGTTCATCTCTGTGTGTCCCTGAGAATCTAGAAACCAGGCCAAACATTGAGATGTGTGCTCTAGTGTTCCTGACTACATTTGGGGGCTCCTACTGGGTCATGGTTTAGCCATTCCAGGGAACTTTTTCTTTGAAGGTTTTCAAACTGGGTTTAGTACAAAACATGTTATTAAAAGACTCACTAATCACCGATCAATAAAATTCCCTTCCATGATCATAGTGCCTTTTTAAAAGTTATTTTTAGCAGCAATCTAAAAAACACTGCTTTCCTGCCACCGCCTCAGGAATCAAAGACAGACCAACATGAGGCCCACAGAAGTACAGAGCAAAATGGAGCTAAGTTATCTCTGATGACTTTATGCCTTCGATGTAACCAGAAGCAGAAAATTTTGGAATAAGAGGTTTTCATGAGTTGAATTGCTTTCATTTAGGAAAAAGAGGGTCATCCCATTCTTAGGGTTTTCCTGATACCAAGTTTAAGGTCAAAACTGATAGTCTCCCAAGCAGGTATGAAGACCAGACAGATGGAAAGTTCTGAGGTCTAAAACATGTCCTGACACCACAAAACGTGAGGCAAAGATGCAGAGAATGATCCACAAGTCTGGCAAAGCAAATTGAGATGATGTTTGCTGGATATAAATCTGTCTTGGTCGGAAATGCACCATATCTATGCTCTATACCCGAAATAGGAAACTTCTAGAATGGGTGCCAATGAGATGGAGCTGATGGAAGAGCTTGCTTTGCACTTCTCTGCCTCATGCACCTACTTCCCCCCTCACCTCCTACACCTGTCTGTCTTTTCCAAATGCCTATTTTGCCATCTTTCTTTTCTCTTTCACATTGTCACTCTCCCCTTTTCTTTCTCTCCCTAAGCATGCTTTCACTGGGAGTTGTGAGAGCCTTGGTTTCTGGTTTCTGCTTCATTTCACTAAATTATCAACCCAGCGTTGATCTGGCCAAGGAGGATGCTATCCTTTGTCTCTTTCCAGATCAGCTGGCATAAAAGGAGCTCGTGTCCTTGTAAAGTCAAGCTGAGCTTAAGCAGCAACCAGTTCTTGGAAGTTCCTGGGCTGAGAGGTACCAGAACACAAGCCAGGAGACCCAGCATCCATTCTCTCTAGTCCAGTGTATTCACTTCCCCTGTGATCGTATAAAACAGAATTATTTTTATTTTATTTTATTTTTTGAGACAAGGTCTCACTATTTTGCCCAGGGAACCACAGACTGACGTTGCCCAGGGTACCATGAATTCAAGCGATCCCCAGTCTCAGCCTCTGAGGTAGCTGGGATTACAGGCGAACACCACTATGCCCAGCTATTTTTTGAGACTAGGTCTCACTATGTTGCCCCGGGTGGGTCTCGAATCCATGGATTCAAGTGATTCCTAGCTCGGCCTCCTTCCTAGGCTGGGATTAAAGGCACGCGCCACTGTGCCCAGCCCTGAAACAGAATTCTTAAACTGACGCCATCCTCAGTTGCCCAAATCTTTCTTGCTTCCTCCACTCTTCACTGTTTCATGACCGTGAAGACGTCAGCCTACCTGCCTAAGGAATGAAACATATGGTTCTCCTGTGATAAGAAGACTAGAAAACATGGGAATTCCATTTTCTTGCATAATCATTTTAGGTCCCTCCTTCCTAAGCAGAGTTAGGCTATTCCATTGAGGTGTAAAGCTGTCTTCTCCCAGGGTAGGCAGAACTTTGCTACCATAAGCAAATCAACAGAGGAAGTTCAAAATTTAGTCCAGAAAAAGAAGGAAATTTAGTTCAGAATGAAAATAGGTATCAGGGCCATTATACAGTCTGCCAGGCAACGAGCAGATCTTAATCTATAGTCCAATCATCTCCTGATAATGAGGGCCAGCACCTGGGAGCCTGCAGGTCCAGCTCATCAGTCAGTGGGGAGGATTGACACATACAACTGAGATGGAGAGGACATCCCACAACGATACCTCACTCCACTGGGGAGGCACTGAGAACCCCTGTGTCTGCAAGAAAGTACGGAAATCACTGGGCGTGGTGGCGCACACCTATAATCCCAGCTACTTGGGAGGCTGAGGCCAGGGATCACTTAAGTCCCTGGGTTTGAGACAACCCTGGACAACACAGTGAGACCTTGTCTCTTAAAAGTAAAATTAAAGCCAGGCATGGTGGCACGCACCTGTAATCCCAGCTACCTTGGAGGCTGAAGCTAGGGATCGCTTGAGTCTGCGGGTTCGAGACTACCCCCCGGGCAACATTGTAAGACCTACTCTCCAAAAAAAAAAAAAAAAAAAGGCAGGGACATCTCTACAACGGCCCTGCTGATCAACGTGTACAAATACAAGTGACAGCCAGAGCAGGGGATGGCCAGGATTTTATAAGAAATAAAACAGATTCAATTCAGGTCTTTAAATACCATAATGGAGAGAGCAGGAGTCCTTGGAAGACCCAGGAAGTCAGGTTCAGTTAGTTCTTGGTGTCTCTGCTCTCCTTGCTGGCACGTTATTGGACTCAAGAATCAGAATGTTGGCCGAATTTCCTTTTCAGGTCAACCTGGGTCATGGATACAATGGATACAATGGATGGCTACATCCATCACCAGAATGTTGGTGGTGATGCCAAGTTTTAAAAAAAGGAGAAAGAAAGAGGAGTGTGGTAGAGCAAAAATGGAACTTCTAAAATATGCCAGGATCCTTTTCAGGTACATTAGCATCTGGGAATCAGGATAAGAAGCTGGGGTCAATGAGTCAGAAATAACCTACATCAGTCCCTGCTCCCTAGGACCATCTTGGTTTCCTTAAGTCTGTGTATCCTTAGCTAATAGGATTCATCTAAAAAGCTTATCTAGCTGGGTGTGGTGGCATACATGTGTAATCCAAGCTCTGGGAGGCAAAGAGGCTAGGAGTTCACAGGTTTGAGACTATCCTGGGCAACATAGCAAGACCTGGTCTCAAAAAAGCAGCCTGAGGCCGGGCACGGTGGCTCGTGCCTGTAAGCTTCAGCCTATTAAGCGGCCGGGGCTAGGGATCGCGGTTCAAGTTCCGCCTGGGGCCCCATAGCGAGACTTAGTTCCCAAAAAATAGCTAGGCATGGTGGCATGCACCTGTAATCCCAGCTACCTGGGAAGCTGAGGCTGGGGATTGCTTGAGTCCGTGGTACCCCAGACAACAAGAGCCTCGGTTCCACAGGCAAAAACAGTGAGACCTAGTCTCAAAAAAAAAAAAAAAAAAAA
>PVHY01023888.1:0-20370 GCA_004024945.1 Uropsilus gracilis
CAACTATGGGCAGGAGGGAAAGGGGGGGGATGGTAAGGGAAGGTGGGGGGTAAATCCCTGGGATTGCAATGATGTGAAATTTATATATAAATAAATTTAAAAGAAAAATAAAATAAAATTACCTCCCCAGAGACTACAGAGGAGATCTGCAGAATATCAGGGCAGAGCCAAAAGCCCAGGGGAGCCTGAACAAGACAGGGCTCTGTCTGCCTCCAGCCCTTTCACAGTTGCTGTCTCCTTGGCAACTGAACTGCAAGTAAGAGCTTAGAATTTTAATCTGCATGTCAAAAGACTCTAGCTGTTTGACAACTCCAGCAAAGACTAGGGTTTATTAGCCCAGTGGCTATCAGAGAGCCAAAATGTAGAGGAAATCCACAGGATATCAGGGAAGAACCCACAGCCTAGAAATGCTGGTGTGATGTACCAGTACCAGCAGACAAGGAAAGGAACTTATTCCCTCAAACAGTCAACAGAAGCAAGAAATAATACAAACAAAAAGCAGAATTAACCACAAACTGGTAAACGTCAACATACTACCTAATACTAGATTAGTTGTTGCTCACTATGTAGAGCAAGCCAGAAGAGAAAACATGGGAACGAAGAAAAATGCAAATACTTAAGTTAGCTGAAAGGGAAACAGTTCATCACCAAAGGATAAACAACCTCCAGAAACCAACAAGGATGACATTGAAGAAATGTCCTATATGTCAAATAAAGAATTCAGACACAATATGATAAAAGCACTCAAAGAGACAAGGGAAAGGGAAAGGAAGATGCTAGAATCATTCAATGAACTAAAAGGAGAAGTTGAAAAATATAAAAAAGAATGCAGCAAAATGAACAATATCATTGGTGAACAGAAAAATGATATTGAAAACCTGATGTACTAGGAGGCTTGATTCTTCTCTTTGTCCTGGACCAAATATCAGGGGAGAAAAAATACTGAAGGAAATAGTTTATAAGAAGAGCAACAGAAGAGCTTAAAAATGCAGGGGAAAGTCATGAAAGCAGATTAGAAGAAACAGAAAAACAAATCAGCACACTGAAGGATACAGAAATAGAACAAAGAGAGAAAGGGAGCAAAAAAGAAAGGAAATATAAGGAAAATTGTAATCCCAGAAGGAGCAGAGAAAGACATAAGATATAAGCCCTTTTAAAGCAATATTGGAAGACAATTTCCCAAGTCTGAAGAACAAAATGAAAATACACATATAGGAATTAAAAAGAACAAATTACTTTAATAAAAGAAAAACTACAGAAAGACACATTGTAAAACTTCCAAGATCCCAACACAAAGAAAAAATAATGAAAATGAGTGCAGATAACCTACAAAGTAAAACCCGTTAGGCTGACCTCAGATTTCTCTGAAGAGACACTCAGGCAAAGAGAGAATGGGCCCACATCTTCAAAAACCTCCAAGACAAAATGTGCCAGCAAAGAATACTCTATCCTGAAAAGCTGTCCTTTTTTATGGAGGAAAAACAGTCTTCTCAGACAAACAAAGCTCCAGAAATTTGCTACCACCACGCCCCCAGTCCAAGAAATCTTTCAAGAAACAGCAAGACAAAAGCTCTCAGAAAAATAAATAGAAAGAGTATAACAAGAAATCAAACTAGAACCTCAAAATGACCACCAGAAAACCAAAGCTAAACTTCAAACATCAATAGTAACTCTAAATGTTAATGGTCTAAACCCATCAATCAAAGGACACAGAGTTGCAAACTGGATCAAAGGATAGAACCCAACATTCTTTAACCTTCAGGAAACACATCTAATTCCTAAAGAATATATTGCAAGTTAAAGGATAGAAAACAATTCTATAAGCAAAAGGGTCCCCCAAAAAGGTAGGGGAAGCCATTGTCATGGTGGACAAAGCAGATTTCAAAATTTTTAAAAAGTGACAAAAGATAAAGATGGTCACTACAAAATGGATCAGAGGTCAGCTCACCAAAAATATAACAATTATCAATATATATTCACCAAATGAGGGAGCACCAAGATTCATATTAACAGAACTGAAAAAAATATTGGCAAAAACACATACATAATAGGAGACTTTAACACTTCACTCACACCAAAGGACAGATCAACAAAACAGCAAGTAAACAAGGACACAAAAGCATTAAAGAAGGACCTAGACCAAATGGACCTAATGGATAGCTACAGGACACTGAACCTCCAAGGAAAAAAATACACCTTTTAAAATGCATATGGATCCTTCTCTAAAATTGACCAATACAAGGACACAAAGCAAACTTGGATAAATACACAAAAATTAAAATAATACCAACTTTTTTCTCAGATCATAAAGATATCAAACTAAAAATTAACAATGAAAAGAAAGCAACAAGAGTGTCCAATACATGAAGATTGAACAATATGCTACTAAATAAAAATGGGTAATTGAGAAATTAAAGAAAAATTAAAACTTACTCTGAAACAAATGACAAAGAAAAAACAACATTCCAAAATGTATGGGAATTAGCAAAAGCACTTCTAAAAGGAATGTTCATGACAATATAGGCTCATATCAAAAAAAAAAGAAACTAACCAAAAAAATAACTGAATCTACCAACTTGAAGAATTAGAGGAGCAACAAAAAAATTCAAAACCCAGCAGAAGACAAGAAAATAAAAATAAAAGAAGAAATAAATGTTCTAGAAACCAAAAAGACTATCCATAAGATGAACAAAACCAATGGCTGATTTTTTGAAAAAAATAAATAAAATAGATAAGTTCCTTGCAAAACTCACAAAGAAAGAACACTCAAATAAGCAGGATCACAAATAAAGGAGGAGAAATTACAACAGACATAGCAGACATACAAAGGATAAACAACAATTACTATGAACATCTATACACAAACAAAACAACCTGGAGGAGATGGACAGATTATTGGAAGATACAGTCATCCAAAACTGAACAAAAAAGAAACAGAGAACTTAAACCAGTCACAAGAAGTGAATTCAAAGCAGTCATCAAAACTCTCCTAAAAAAAAGAGCCCAGGACCAGATGGCTCCACAAATGAGTTTTACCAGACATTTAAAGATGAAATAAAGACTTCATTACTAAAAGTTTTGCAAAAAATTGGGAAGGAAAACTGCCAAACATTTTCTATGAAGCAAACAACACACTCATACCAAAACCAAATAAGGACAGCTCCAAGAAAGAAAACTATAGGTCAATTTCCCTAATGAACACAGATTCAAAAACATTAAACAAAATCCTGGCAAATCAAATGCAACAACACATAAAGGGCATTATACATCATAACCAAGTGGGAATTGTCCCAGGGCACAGGGATGGTTCAACATCCAGAAATCAATTAACATAATCCACAACATCAGCAAGGAGAAAACCAAAACCACATGATAATGTCAATATATGCAGAGAAAACATTTGATAAACCCCAACAACCATTCATGATAAAAACTCTTGAAAAATTGGGGATAAAGGGAGCATACCTCAACATAATAAAAGACATCTATGACAAACCTACAGCAAACATTATCTCAAATGGGGAAAAACTAAAATCATTTCAATTAAGATCTGGGAACAGGCAAGGTTACCCATTCTCTCCACTATGTTTTAATATTGTATTAAAGACCTAGCCAGTGCAGTAAGGTAAGAGAGAGACATAAAAGGGATACAAATAAGAAAAGAAGAAATGAAACTATCACTATATACAGATGATATGATTCTTTATGTAGAGAACCAAAAAAAAATCTATAGAAAAACTACTGAAAAAATAACCCTGTTCAGTAAGGTTGCTGGTTACAAAATCAACACGCAAAAGTCAGTAGCTTTCCTTATACAAAAAAAGTCAAGCAGAAGAAGATGAAATT
This sequence comes from Uropsilus gracilis, assembly GCA_004024945.1. NCBI lineage: Eukaryota > Metazoa > Chordata > Mammalia > Eulipotyphla > Talpidae > Uropsilus > Uropsilus gracilis. The sequence goes on from PVHY01023888.1 coordinate 3,847, forward strand.
TTTAAAAAAGCATACCATTTACCATAGCACCAAAAAAAGAAAAAAAAAACCTGAGAATAAACCTAAAAAAAACATGTGAAAGAACTACAAAAAGAAAGCCTTAAAACACTACTGAAAGAGATAGAAAAAGACATTAAGAAATGGAAAGATAGTCCCTGCTCATGGATTGGAAGAATTTACATCATACTAATGGCCATACTAGGAAAAGCAATCTTGGACTCAATACAATCCCTATAAACCTTCCAATAACTTTTTTTTTAAAGAGATAGAACAAAAAATTACTGAAATTCATATGGAATAAAAAAGACCTTGAATATCAAGGAACATCCTGACCAATAAAAGAGAAAACAGAGGTATTACTATCCCAGACTTCAAATTTTACTATAAAGCAATAGTAATTAAAACATCATTGTACTGGTACAAAGAAAGACAATCAGACCAATGGAACAGAATTGAGTGCCCTGAAACTACACACACACACACACACACACATACACACACACACACACACACACATATATATTCACACATATATAGTCAACTAATCTTTGACAAAGGAGCGAAAAACTTATAATGCATCAAGGACCTCTTTAATATATGGTGCTGTGAAAAGTGGATCAAGGCATGCAAAAAAATCTACCAAGACACCTCCCTCACACCATGTACAAAAACCATCTCAAAATGGATAAAAGACTTGGATGAAAGAACTGAAACCATACAACGCATAGAGGAAAACTTGGACAAAACCCTCCATGAGCTAATGTTCAGTAATTCATTTCTCTATACATCTACAGTCATCAAAAATTTGAATGAAAACATAAACAGCTGAAACTATATCAAATTAAAGAGCTTCTGTATGGCAAAGACAACAGACAAAGCAAAATGAAACCCAACTGAGTGGGAGAAAAAAAATTGTCCTCCACAAAAGTGATAAGGGTTTGATAACAAAGGTCCACAAAGAACTCACACAAGTTAGCAAAAACAAAACAAGAAGCACAGTCAAAAATTGGGGAGAAGACCTAAAAAACATGGCCAACAGACACATGATAAAATGCTTATTGTCACTAGCAATCAGGGATATGAAATCAGAACCACAATGAGATACCACCTCACACCAGTAAGAATGGCCCTATCAAAAAAATGACATCAAGTGCTGGCATGGATGTGGAAAGAAAGGAACACTCTTACACTGCTGGTGGGAATGTAAATTGGTCTAGCCACGATGGAAAGCAGTGTGGAGGACCCACAAACTAATGAGAGTGGAACTACAGTTTGACCCAGCAATCACTCTCTGGTAATCTACCCAAAGGAGACCTCAATGCATGTACAAAGGGACAACTGTACTCAGATGTTTAGTGCAGCACTATTTATAATTTCAAGGACATGGAAGCAATCCAGATGTCCCAAAACAGATGAATGGCTGAAAAAGATGTGGTATATATACACAATGGAATATTATTCATCAATTAGAAGTGACAAATTGATGAATTTATGATGACATGGATGGACCTAGAAGAGATCATATTAGCAGAAATAAGTCAGAAAGAAAAAGACAGAATCCAAATGGTCTCACTAATATATGGGACATAGGAAAAACAAACAAAAGACCAGGAGGAAAAGTAAAAACATGCTAAAAAACAAACACAACTTGGCAGGGAGGGGGTGGGGAGGATGAGTGGGAGAAAGATCAGGGAGGGGAGTGCCCCAGGGAGTATAAAGATGTGAAATACATACATATATATATATATAATTTCAAATAAAAAAATAAAATTGCATCCCCCAAAATTAAATACCTATTTATAAACTAATAATGTGGTAAAAGAACTATATGAAGAAAATTGTAATACTCCATGGTATGTATGTACGACTTTATTTGTTTACAAAAATGTAAGCTATTTCCATGACCTAGCTATTGTAAATGATGCTTCTGTGACTATTTTAAAACATATGGAAGCTTTTGTTGATGGCTTCATAATCATGAATCTGTACCAAGAATGAGGTTGAAAGGTTGTACAGTATTGCCAGTCTTAATTTTAAAAGATAAATCCGACCTGCTTTCTATAATGATTTTACCAAATCATATATCCACTAAAAATATATTATAGTCCCTTTTATTCTCCATATCCCCTTAGCCCTTGCTTAGTGTCTTTTATTTTATGCTATTCTCATGTTGTGTGGTAGTATTTCATTGTAACTTTAATCATCATCTCTCTTATTAAAAGTGATGATGAGTAGTTTTTATATCTTCTTGTTTTCTGAATATCCTCTTTGGTGAACTATTTGTTCATATATGCTGCCCATTAGTTGGGTTGTTATTTATGCTTTGATTGTGTGAAAGTTTTATATATCATGGTTATTAACCTTTACCAGTTATATATTATGCAAATATATTCTTCCATTCAGTAGAGTGTCTATTTAATCATCTTGCATTTTCTTCCACAGTATATAAGTGTGTTACTTGAGATACTCCCAATGTTAATTTTTGTCTTTAATTCCTTTACCATGGGGGTTAATTCAAGAAACATTTCTTTATAGTTGAATGAATGGAAATTATCTCCAAAAATTCCTTCTTTGTGATATTTTTGTTGCATTTCTTATATATAAATGTTTGCTATATTTGGAATTTACATTTGTGTAAGCTGTTAGTGAGTAATCCAACATCATTCTTTATGTGTGATTTTCCAGTTTTCTCAGGACCATTTATTTAAGAGATTGTCATTTTCTTATTTTATGGTCATGGATCTTTTTTATCATAACTAGGTGCTGGTATAGCACTAATTTGTATCTAGACTTTTGATTCTGTTCCACTGGCCTGTGTATCTATTTTTGTCACCAAATACCCTTATTGTTTCTATTACTGTACATTTATAGTATGTTTCTCTCCTTTATACTTAAGTTTGCATTTGCAATTAAAGACCTTCGTGGTAGTATATAAATTTTAATATCCCTTGTCCATTTTCTTTGAAAACTATTGCTAGGATTTTGATGGAGATTGTGCTAAATTTGTATGTAATTTAGACAAGATAGTAATTTGTATTATATTAATTCTCCCTATCCACAAGTACTAGGATATTCTTTCATATGCTTACATTAATATTTAATCTTTTAACTATATCTTGTATTTCTCTTTGCATTCGTCTTTTAATTCCCTTATTAGATTGACTCTAGGGATTTGACTTTTGGAAGCAATTATTTTTTTCTTAATTTTTTTGCTTCTTATTCATTGTATGTTGAATGTTGTATTTTTGTATGTTGGTTTTGTAGTCTACCACTTCACTATTTTCATATACTGTTTCAAATAACTTGTAATCATGTGTATGTAATATCATTTTGCTGTGAAATTTATAATTTAACTTCCTTATCTGCAGGGTTTCCCCTTATTTCCTGTGTTGTCTGTATTCTGACCAAATCTCTATAGTAAGTTAAAAAGAGGTGGTGACGGTGACAATGAGCACCTTTCTTTGTGTTGGAGTTTATGGGGAAAGCTTTCAGTTTTTGGTCATTGACTACTATATTGGCTATTGCTTTGTGATACATGCCTTTATTATATTTTGTTAGGTTCATCACATTCCTATTGTATCATAAGTTGATGTTTAATCTTATCAAATTCTTACCACATTTTCCTTATGTTTGTTGATATGGTGCATTGCATTGATTGATTTAAGCATATTAAACCAGAAGGCAGCTCTCCTGCCTGCCTTTAACTATGGAGGTTTTTCTCTTCACAAGACTTTTTCCTTAGCTAAGCAAAAGTGTAATCTCTTCTTGTCAACTTGTGTCTATGCAAGCATTCTCCTTTCTTTTCCCAAATAAACCTGTTCTTTTAAAATATAATATATATGTTTATTTACATATCATCCTTGCATCCTTGTGTTGAATCCCACTTATTAATGTTATGTAAATCTTATAGCAAACTGTCAAATTCCTTTTGCTTGTATTTTGTTGAAAAATGTTACAATATTCATTAGGCATATTTGTCTAGTTTTCTTGTGTTGTATCTGGTTTCAGTTTTAAGACAATGTTTGCATTATAAAATGTATTAGGGAGGATTCATTCTTGTGGTTTTAATACAATTTGAGCAAGGTTTGCAATTTAAAAGTTTGATAGAATTCACTTGAAAAATCATTTAGATATGAGCTTTCATTTTTAGGAATTGTTTGCTGTTTCATTTTCCATGTTTGTTATTGGTTAATGCATTTCATATGTTTATTCCTGGGTTAGTCCTTGACTATGTTGACCCGAGAATATGTCTTTTTTCCACGGTTATCAAATATATTGGTGTATAATTTTTCTTTTTTAAAAAAAATTATATATACATAGATAGATAGATAGATAGATAGATAGATAGATAGATAGATAGATAGATAGATAGATAGATAGATAGATAGATAGATAGATAGATAGATAGATAGATAGATAGATAGATAGATAGATAGATAGATAGATAGATAGATAGATAGATAGATAGATAGATAGATAGATAATTCATATCCTTGTATTCCCTGGGGTTCACCCACCACCTCCCCACCCTGACTGCTCCCACTCATGCCCCCCTCCCATGTTGTGTACTTTAGTTTGGTTACTAGCTTGTTATGACTTTTCCTCCTGGCCTTTTGTTTATTTTTCTATGTCCCATATATTTGTGAAACAATTTGACTTCTGTCTTTTTCTTTCTTACATGTTTCTGCCAATATGATTTCTTCTAGGTACATGCATGTTATCTCAAATTCATCAAGATTATCATTTTTAATTGATGAGTAATATTCCATTGTGTATATATACCACATGTTTTTCATCCAGTCATCTGTTTTGGGACATTTAGATTTTTTCCATGTCTTTGCAATTATAAGTAGTGCTGCAATAAACATTTGAGTACAGGTGTCCTTTTGATTAAGTACTGAGGTCTCTTGGGTAGATTCCCAGAAGAGCAATTGCTGGGTCAAATGGTAGTTCCATTTTCATTGACTTGAGGGCCCTCCACACAGCTTTCTATAGAAGTTGGACCAATTTGCAATCTCACCAGCAGTGTAAGAGTGTTCCTTTCTCTCCACATACACACCAGCAGTTGTTGTTGCCCATTTATTTTTTGATGTGGGTCATTATTATTTGTGTAAGGTTGTATCTCATTGTGGTTTTGATTTGCATTTCCTTGATTATTAGTGATATGGGGCATTCTTTCATCTGCCTATTGGCCATTTATATTTCCTTTTTGGAGAAGTGTCTTTTTAGTTCTTCTCCCCAACTTTTGACTGGGCTTTTTGCTTTGTTTTTGCTAAGTTATATCAGTTCTTTGTGGATCTGTGTTACTTAATCCTTATCACTTTTATGGAGGGCAAAATTTTCCCCAACTCAGTTGGGTTTCATTTTGCTCTGTCTGTTGTCTCTTTTGCTGTACAGAAGCTTTTATTGATGTAGTAAGCTGTTTATGTTTTCTTTCATTTTTTTTTTTTTTGCCATCTGGAGATGTGTCTAGAAATGGATTTTGGAAGTGAAACTCAGGGAGGGTTTTGCCCAAGTTTTCCTATATGTATTTTATGGTTTCAGGTCTTACATACTGGTCTTTTATACATTTTGAGTTGTTTTTTGTACATGATGTGAGGGAGGTGTCTTGGTTCATTTTTTTTTTTTGTAAGTCAATCCAGTTTTATTAAGTTTATTCCAAGGTATTTAATTTTTTTGTTGTGATGGTAAATTGATGGGTTTTATTTTCTATTGCTGCTTGACTTTTTGCGTATAGGAAAGCTACTGATTTCTGTATGTTGATTTTGTAACTGGCTACCTTACTGAACTGGTTTATTTTTTCAGTAGTTTTTCTGTAGACTTTTTATGGTTTTCTACCTTCAGAATTGTATCATCTGCATATAATGATTGCTTCAATTCTCCTTTCCCTATGTGTATCCCTTCTATGCTATGTCTTTCTCTTGCCTTATTGCCCTAGCTAGAACTTCCATTGCAATGTTGAAAAGTGGTGGTGAGATTGGGCATCATGCCTGGTTCCAGACCTTAATTGATATGATTTAGTTTTTCCCCATCTAAGATGATGTTAGCTGTAGGTTTGTCATAGATGGATTTTATTATGTTGAGGTATAGTCCTTTTACCACCAATTTTTCAAGACCTTTTATCATTAACAGGTGTTGCACTTTAACAAATGCTTTCTCTTCATCTATTGATATGACCATATAGATTTTGGTTTTCTCCTTGTTGATGTGGGGGATTGTTCTCATTGATTTCTGGTGTTGAACCATCCCTGTGTTCCTGGGATAAATCCTGCTTGTTCATGGTGAAAAATGCTTTTAATTTGCCAGAATTTTGTTTAAAATCTTAGTGTCTGTGTTAATTAGAGAAATTGGTCTATAGTTTTATTTCTTAGTCTTTATTTGGTTTTAGTATGATTTCAATGTTTGCTTCATAGAATTTTTTTTAGTTTTCCTTCTTTCTCAATCGTTTGAAAAAAATTTTAGTAGTGCAGGCATAATTTCATCTTTGAAGTTCTGGTAGAATCTGTTTGTGAAGTCATCTGGTCCTGGGCATTTGTTTTTGGGGAGAGTTTTGAGGACTGCTTCATTTTCGCTGATTGTGATTTTTGTTTAAGTTTTCTTTTTCTTCTTTGTTCAAATTTGTGTAGCTTTATCTTTCTAAGAATATGTTAGTCTCATCCAGGTTGTTGTATTTGTTTACATTTAGATGTTCATAGTAATCTCTGATTGTCCTTTGGTTTTATGCTATATCTGTTGTAATTTCTCCTCTTTCATTTGTGATCCTTCTTCTTTGTATGTTTTCTTTTCATTTCTTTCTGAGCTTTGCAAGGGTTTTATCAACACTATTTTTTCAAAGAACCAGCTTTTTGTTTTCTTGACCTTATGGATAGTCTTTTTGGCGTCTAGATTATGTATTTCAGCTTTTATTTGTTTATTTATTTATCATTTATTTATTTATTTATTCATTCATTCATTTATTGTCTTCTTTTTGTTTTTGTACTTTTTGTTGTTCCTTTTCAAATAATTTGAGTTTGGAGATTAGATTGTTTCTTTGGTTAGTTTCTAAGGTTTTGATATTAGCCTGTATTGCTATGAACATTCCTCTTAAAACTATTTTTGCTGAGTCCCAGACATTTTGGAATGTTGAGTCTTTGTTATTTTTTTCAAAGTATGTTTTAATTTCTTCTTTAATTTCTTCAACCACCCAGTCTTCATTTAGTAGTATGTTGTTCATTCTCCGTGCATTGCACATGCTTCTTGTTTTCTCTTCATTGTTGATTTCTAGTTTGATACCTTTGTGATTGGAGAAATTGTATTGTATGTATTGTATTGTATGGTATTATTATAATCTTTGTGTATTTGTTCTTGTTTACCTTATTATGTTGTCAATTTTAGAGAAAGATCCATGTGCATTTGAGAAGAAAGTGTATTCTTTTCCTTGGGGGTGCAGTGTCCTGTAGATATCTATTAGGTCCATTTGGTCTAGGTCTTCCGTTAAGGCTTTTGTGTCCTTGTCTAGTTTTTTTCATTGATCTGTCCTTTGGTGAATGTGAAGTATAAAAGTCTCCTACTACATATCTGTTATCACCAATATTCGTTTTCAGTTCTGCTAGTAGCTGTCTTATGAACATTGGTGCTTCCTCATTTGGTGAATATATGTTGATAATTGTTATGTCTTTTTGGTGGGTTGACCCCTAAACTACTAGGTAGTAACTCTCTTTATTCTTTGCCACTTATTTTATTTTAAAATCTTTGCTATAGAATGGCTACCTCTGCCTTTTTTTTGGGGGGGGTGCTTTTAGAATTGTTTTCCATCATTTTACCTTCAATCAATGCTTATCATAGGTATCAGATGTTTTTCCTTGAGGCAGAAGAATGTTCGGTTCTGTCTTTTATAACAATCCACAACTCTGTGTATTTTGATTGGTGAGTTTAGACCATTGACATTTAGAGAAATTATTGATGTTTGAGGTTTTTGCATTGGTTTTCTGGTGCTCATTTGGAGTTCTTATTTGTTTTTTTGTTTTGTTCATTCTGTTTATTCTTCTGAGGGCTTTGATCTCAAAGCTTCTTGCAAGATTTCTTAGAGTGGGGGATTGGTAGCAGCAAATTTCTGGAGATATTGTCTGCCTGAGCAGGTTCTAATTTTTCATTTGTAATGGAAGGTCAGTTTTTCTTGGTAGAGTATTCTTGGTCGGCACTTTTTACCTTGGAGTTTTTTTAAGACGTGGCTCCATTCTCTCCTTGCCTGGAGAGTCTCTTCAGAGAAATCTGAGGTTGGCCTAATGGGTTTTCCATTGTAGGTTATCTGTTTCCTCTCTCTAGTCATTATCATTATTTTTTTTTATCTATTGCTATTGGGAATTTTATGATGATGTGCCTTGCTGCAGTAGCTTTTTTTTTTTTTTCATTGAAACAGTTTGGCATCCTTTTTGCTTCTGTATGTCTATTTTCATTTCTTTCTTCAGACATGGGGAATGCTCCATTATTGCATTAAAAATCCTTTCATTTCCTATTGTTTTCTATTCTCCTTCTGGGATTCTAATTACTCTCATATTTCATTTCTTTAAGGTATCTGATAGATCTCTGATTTTTTTCTTCTGTCTTGTTACTTTGTATTTCTTTTTTTCTTTCTTTGTCCTCTTTCTTTATCCTCTAGTATGCTGATTCCTTCTTCTACTTCTAATCTGCATTCATGGTTTCCCTGCATTTTTTGAGCTTGTCTTTTTGCTTCTCTTATATCTTGTATCTTCAGTTTCTTATTTTGGGATTCAATCTCAATCTTCTTTTTGTAAATTATGTTGTTTTTATTGATGTATTCTTTTTTGCATTTTTCTACTTCTTCACTTAGCTCATTGAATGCTTTTAACACCTTGCTTCACCCCCCCCCCCCGTTTTTACATTTTCCCTTGTCACTTTGAGTGCTTCAATCATATTGTGTCTGAATTCTTTGCTTGTCATATAGGGCATTTCTTCCATGCCATCCTTGTTGGTTTCCAGAGATTGTTTATCCTTTGGTGAAGAATTGTTTCCCTTAGGACTTGCTTGAGTATTTGTATTTTTCTTCCATCCTTTGTTTTGCCTTTGGGATTGCTGTATGTATTGAGCAACTATTGCTCTAATATTGATTGACATGTTGAAGTCTACCAAGTTGTGGTTAATTCTACCTTTGTGTTTGTGTTGTTGTAGTGATTATTTTTGCTTCTGTTGTCTCTTTTGAGGGACAAGTTCCCTTTCAGTTAGTGGACATGATAAGTTGGTATGGTTCTAATGCACAGTTTGTGTTCTTTTCTCGTTATTTCTCTTCTTTTAGGCTGATTGGTCTAAACTGTTTTACAGTGCTCCAGTGAGGGTGACTTTTAGTAGTGGATGTAGGACTTGTCATATAAACCTTTTTGGCTGGGGTATCTTAACACTCGGGTAGTAAGTGTCCTTGGTTTACTTGTCTGCACCACCATGCAGTGGGGCCAGTGCTTTTCACAGCAGATCCTCACAGCAACCAAACACACTGGTGGTCCTGGTTTGGTAAAACTGAGTCCTTTTTCAGAGCCCAACAGGCCATAGGCCATGGAGAACCAAGTGCCCTTTCCTTACCTGAGGTCAGGTTGCCTAAAGACCCCCCCCCCCCGCTTTGTCCCTCTGGGATATGAGGTCTGACTCTGTCTGCTGATGCTCTCAGCAATCAATCATACTCTTTATAGTTTTTCATATAGCCTTATGATTGTATTTCTATTCTATCTGAAGTTAGTTCTTCCCTTTCATTTGCAATTCTATTTATTATTTGTTCTCTCTTTTTTTCTTAACCTTCCTATGTTTTATTGTCTTGTTTATATTCTTGAGAAATTTAGTTTGATTGATTTTTTATAGTCTGTTGGTCTCCATTTTATTTACTTTCATGCTTATTTTTACATTGTATTCCATCTACTAGTGTTTTATCTTATTCATTCATCATTGGATTACCTGAGAAGTGTTATTACTTTGTTTAATAAAGATATTTCTTGCTTTTTAATATAGGGCCTTTTTGCAATTATCTTCCCCTTAATTATCCTTTTGCTCTATTCTTGAAATGCTGATAATTTATATCATCATTCTTGTTCACCTCATTATTTTTTAATTTTTGTTTTGATTTCTTCCTTTATCCAATTGCTATTAATCAGCACATTGCTTAGTCTAAATGTATTCATTGTTTTTCCAGTTTCTTTTTTCTCCTAATATTTGATTTCTAATTTTATGGCATTATAACCAGACTAGGTATAATTTTTATCTTTGTAGTTTATGTAGGTTATTCCACAACCAATTTGTGTGCCAATAAGCTCTATTCTTAACAATGTTCCTTTTGACTTTGTATATGCAGCATTTTTCAGTAATGGGGTTGAGGGATGTGAAGTGTCCCATAGATGTCTATATTACTTGCTCTACCTCTTTCATTTTAATGCTGTTTCTTTATTTATACAATTTATAAAATGTCACTCCATTTTTCAAAATGTAATTTTGAGTGGTCGCACACAATTTTATTATATTATGTATGGTGAACTTCCTATGATTTGTTTTGTGTTCTTAATGGAAAGGAAAAAATATAGTATGTGTAAATTAATGAAAATATAACTGGGGTTCATTCATGCTCTGATGTGGTTGGACTCAGTTTAGATTCAAGTATTTTGTTTATTTCCAGTTCTCAAATCTTGTTATGTAAAAGGCCAAAATGCAGTGCTATAAGAAATATGCACTATTGTTGAAAGACTCTAGGATTTGACACTAAATACATAATGAATAGCTTAGTAGTTATGGTGACATTTGGAAAATACTCAATTTCTTTGTCCATGAAATGGGTATAATTATACCTGTCTCATTTGATTGCTTTATAAGTTTGATTAGATGTTACTTGTAAAATAACAAATAATTGAATTCATAAAAATTTAATGCTATTTTCAGTTGTGTTTTACTTTACTAGTGAAGAATATTTACTGAAAATTTAGTGATCTCTTATTTTTCATGTACTATTGGAAGAGGAAAAACTTCAACTTTCCATCAAGGGAGGTTAAAAATAATTTTACCCAGAATAGTCATTCAACATGTTCTGCAAAGTTTAGATGAAGAAAGTAGGAAGAAAAAGTGTGCATTTTCAAAAGTAGACTCTCAACTTCCTTTTGCACTATGTTAATTTTCAACCATGATTGCCGGTTGAAAGCAACTGGGGAGCTTAAAAAATAAATTGATGAACAGTCCCACCCCAGACTGGTTAAATTAGAATATGTGTAAAAACTTTTATACTTTTAAAAAGATTACTTAAGGATTCTATTGGCAACCATAGTTGAGCATTATATATATTGCTTTAAATTATCTCAATTTATCAAATATTATTTAATATTTATAAATTTAAAATTAAAATACATCTGTCCATTTTACCACTCTGTTTATCAACCTTATTTTACTTGTTTTACTTTAATTCCCTTTGTTTCAGTTGTTCTCACAGTGATGATCACTAAAGGGTAGCACAAATAATCAGGGAAATTATAAACCACAATGATACCATCTTACACCAATAAGAATGACCTATATCAAAAAAAATGGGCAACAACAAGTGCTGGCATGGATGTGGAGAGACAGGGACAATTTCGCACTGTTTGTGGGAATACAAATTGGTCCAGCCACTATGGAAAGCAGTGTTGAAAACCCTCAAACTAATGAAAATGGAACTACCATTTGACCAAGCAATCCCACTCCATGGAATCTACCTAAAGGAGACCTCAGTGCATGTACAAGGGAGTACATGTACTTGGATGTTTATCACAGCACTATTTATAATTGCAAGGACATGGAAGCAACCCAGATGTCACAAAACAGATGAATGGATGAAAAAGATGTGGTATTTATACACAATGGAATATTACTCATCAATTAAAAATGACAAATGATGAATTTATGATAACATGGATGTACCTAGTAGAAATCATATTAGTAGAAACAAGTCACTATGGAAATCTGTGTGAAGATCACATAAGCTACTGAAATGGAATTACCATTTGACCATGCAATACCACTTCTAGGAATCTACCCAGAGGTCATAAAAGCTCTAATCCAAAAAGACACCTGTACCTGGATGTTTATTGCAACACTATTTAAAATAGCCAGGCATTGGAAACAACTCAAATGCCCAAAATAGATGAATGGTACAGAAAGCTGTGGCATATGGACATGATGGAATATTATTCATCAATCAAAAAAGACAAACATGTCATTTGTGGCAATATGAATGAAGCTAGAAGGAATCATGCTAGCATAAATAAGCCAGAAAGAAAAATAAATCATGAATGGTCTCACTTACATGAAGGACAGAGGAAAAACAATCTAACAGAGAAGAAAAATTTAAAATTCATTTTTATCAAAATTGAAGTATAGAACATGAGAGGGGGAGGAGGGAAAAATCAGGCATGGAAGGGACACAAAAGACTAAGATGATGGTTCACAGGTGATAAGGTGGTGGGAGAAACCCAGGATAGATAACAATTTAAAACAAAATAAGTAATATAATAAATGATAATTAAAAGTAAAAGGGTAGCTACTTATGTTAGAACAATCCACAAGTCCCTGGACCCTAAGGCTTGTATCATATATATTCTTAGAGTTTTATTGTCTAGCATGTGGCCAAGAAAAGAGGAGTGTAATGATTGTTTTGGATTCATAACAGCCTTCTCATCTGCAGATTAACTATTATTTCATTAAAACATTGTTACATTATCAATATGAAAATAAAGTTAACTTATGGAAAGAATGTCCTTTAAAAATTAATTTTTCCTGTACTATAAAATCAATATTCAGAACATGTAAGTTAGCATTATCCCCTTTGAAGTGTGGCAACAAAGTGATTTTAAATGTACCTGAATGGAACAAATATTTAATTAAAGATCTGTTTTTTTTTCCTGGGCATATTAACTGAAATGAGCAATGAATCCTAATCCCATTGAACATGGGATATAGACAAGGAGATAGATAAACTGAAGATAAGAATACAGAGTATTTACAGCAATCGTGAAAATTATCAGTCAAGAGACATCTGGAGGTAATCTTGCTTATGGTTGCTCAGCAGAGCTCTTTGACTCCTACCCTTCCTCAGTCCTGTCCTGTCTTGGTAAATTCCTGCTATTTCCCATGTTTGCATGTAATCTTCTATTGATTAATACTAATTATAGTGTTGCTTACTCTCCAACATATTTTTCAAGGAAATCATCATTCCAACATAAACTTACACTGACTCATACTGCTACCTCCAGTAAGAATTTAAGATTCCTTTTAAGTTCTATCATATTAACATGAATAAATCATGAACTAAAAGGGTTTTTAACTAGCTATTCTTATTAAATAATTGTTTTTATTTCAAGCTATCTTAACTTTTGTTATCGCCATAATTTATAGTTTTCTCTTTAGACCCTCTTCTCTGAATTTCTTAATTCTCTATTACTAAATTTCTGCTTTTAGGTACTTTTTTAAAGCAGACTAGAATAGACTATTTTCCACCTTGTGATATTAATGTAATCTTCCCAAAATTAGAAAATTTGGGAAATACAGAGAAATAAAAAAAACCAAAAATCAACCAAGTGACTATCAACAGGAATAATATTTTACTAACTTGATATTTCCTGATTTTGAGCTTTATGTTATACTATAAACACCTTTATATGTGACTAGAAACACTTAAATTAAAAATTTAAACATTTTTTAAATTATTTGAATAACATACAACATAGTGGGCTCACCAGAAAAAAATACATACACATATATATTTATATACATATAATATATATATAACTATTAATGTTATTGGACACTTAAACTACTTATATTTTTTCCTGAATAAATTCTACTGTAGTAAAGTCTCTGTGTGAAACATTTTTTCCCTTTGAGTTATTCACTCAAAGTCAGTTCTTAGGAATAAAATTAAAAGAATAAGGAATCTGAACTGTTTTCTTAAGATTGAATTTTCAGATGCAGTGCATTCTCATGATTTTTCCAGAGGATGTTGGTATTTAAGGAGTGAAGGCTTAATGCAACTTTGCCTCCATTCTGTGTGAAGTCCTCCACTTGGAATGAGGGACTGTGGAAGAGTTGGTGTTTTGGCATGTCTTAGTGTTTCTTGATTGTCACCATCACATCTTCCTCCTCTGGAACAGAACACTGGCAGGCTGACATGACACTGTCAGATGCTGCTGAATGGTGTGTCTATCTAATTATGCTGTCTGATTACTTTTTTCAGTCAGATTGAATTCTGGAGCGACCCAAAATTACTTTCTATCATCTGCAGCAGCCCAGCATCTGAGACTCCTCACACAAATTTGCCACTCTTAATATTTACCCCTTGTTATATGTTGGCCCATTTTTTGTCATGTTGAGTTTATTCATTTCTCTTCATCTTCCCCTAACTGGGATAACTATGTTCACACCTGTAGGGTCTGTAATTGTGATGGTCAGCCATCATTAGGCAAGTTCTTGATGCTTAACTGTACAAAATAATTAAATCCCTTAATATGATAGATAGCCTATATGCCTACATAGCAGATTTTCACTGTGGTATTAGTAGTGTAATATTTGTTGCTTTACCAACAAAAAGTAGCTATTCTCAACTAAAGATCCAGACCTGTGGCCCTATATAAGCTTTTGAGCCTCAGAGTTCAAATATGACCTCAGAACATTTGTGAACGAACTGATGTAATGACTGTCATCTTCTGACTTTGGATATGGAATTCCATTTTTCACAGGTTTGTTGGGAAGTCTGGCTACCATCATAAAATCTACTGTCTCCCCAAAATCCATATCTAACCATCAAGTTAATAACTAAACTTCCTCACAAATAAATAAGATGCTTCTACAGTGTAAATTTCCATTGCACTATTCTATCTCAGACTACATTACCTTTCACCAAGCCAAAATCTAGCTTTCTTACAGCCATTTCAGGCTTCAGTTTGGCCCTATACTAATATTTTTCCAATCTGTACTCAGTTTTCTTTCAGAACAGAAAGTTAATTATATCATGTTCTTGTAAAACCCTTTGGAATTTCACAATGCTTTCCTAGATGAGATCCAGACTCTACATATGACATTCAAAATGTGTTATGATGTGCCCCAATTTATCTTTCTGTCACAAGTCCACTAGGAATTCTTCTTTCCCCTCTTCCTTTGGGGAACTTCCCCTGAGAGACTTGGGCTGGGTGTTTAATACCCATACTAGGACTATGTTTTTCTCTAGACCTGTACTTATTTCACCATGACATATGATACTTTGTACTTCATCTACTTATTTATTATTTATCTCCAACATTATCGAGGTCCCTGACTTATGACTAGAATAATGATTGTATTGAGTGAATTTGCTTAAAAGACACTTCTCCATAGACTGTATATATATAAATTGAACCGAATAATACACACGTAATATATTCATGTTCATATTCCTAATACACTTTGTATAACCTACAAAATAAAATTTTCAATATGCATAAGCAACTAGAGAAAGAATAAATAAATTAAATTTCTATAGACATGCAAGATATTCTTTTTCTGAGGAAAATAAATTTCCCTCTTTGGTGTGATGTGTGCTGTGGTAACGACACCCTGAGCAGGGGATCCTGTACTTCTACAATTTAAGCAATGTTATAAACCTATGTTAACTCAATAAAAATACCACTAAAAAGTAGTTAACATAGATGGAGCTAGAAGGTATCATGCTAGCAGAAATAAGCCTCAAAGGAAAAGAGAAATACTAAGTGGTCTCACTTATATGCTAGATATAGGGGAAACAAACAAACAAAAGGATGAGAAAAAGTTAAAGCTAACAAACTGACAGAAGAACTAAAGCATAAAGCAAGAGAGGGAGGAGGGTAAAATTGTGGGAGGTTATGGGCATAAGAGTTTAAAATGACAGTTCACAGGTGACAAGGTAATGGGAGAACCTCAGGTTATACAATGTAAATATATATATATGTAATATATTTTACATTTTATTTTATATAAAATAAAATAAAAATTTAAAAAGATATAAGCTAGTAAACAAGAGATACATTTTAAAGATAATTATGCTAATTGATTTAATAGAGTAATAACAAATTGACCCAAAGGAGTCCATGTATATGGTCTTATCACTTAAATCATAATAGAAAAGAAAATCCAAACATACACATTGCTTCCCAAGGACACTATGACTTAAAATGAATCCTAAATCTTGTTTTCTCATGACTATATCTTTAAATGTTTGATCTCTTAAATCAATATTATCCTTTTTTATTTTGACTGCAACTTTATGTGTGTATATGTTTACATATACAAGTGAGATCATAGTGACCCTAAGATATACCCTTGCAGTTTTCCATTCTGATATATTCATAAATATACATACACATAAACACATACACACATGCATACATGCATACATATATTACCATACTCATGTTTCCTTTTTTTAAATTCATTTTATTGATTTGTCACAATTGTGAATTAATTGATCCCTTCTCCTCCCTCCATATCCCCCCTCTGTATCCCCCTTCCTCCTCCCTC
>PVHY01023889.1:7448-20490 GCA_004024945.1 Uropsilus gracilis
GGGGGGGGGGGGTAGCACCCTTTATCAATCTCACCACCATCCAGTCAGTCAGAGTTCATCTCCACATGTTCAAAGACATCTTCCATTAGTGTGTTCCTTTGGCATGCTCCAACTCCTCCATGTCATCTTCTCCTTGTCCTCCTCCAGGTAGTAGAGGAAAAAATTCATAGTAACAGAACCAGCAAAGTTCATTTTCTTTTTTGGCCTGGCTTTCACACAGCCTCTTCCAGACACAGGTTAAACTCAGCAAGGCAAACTCCAACGCAGAGTTCAAATCTCCAGCCTCGTTAGCTTTCAGCAGGCACACTCAGCTTATGCTTACAAAGAACCATGAGTTGCCAGGTCAGGCCAAGGCCCAGCCTGAAGTTCCTCATGGCCTCATGGCCTGGCCTCCATCTTTCCTCCTAAAATGGCTGATTCCCCTTTGTTTCAACTCTCTTTATATATTCTCTCATTTCTGTTTTCCTGCCTTCCAGAACAGCTCCTGAGTTACCACACTACCTTGCATCTTTCTGAAAGGATATTTTAATCAAGGCCATTCTCGGCCCTAACTTGTCCTTCTTAATATTTGCATTTCTAAAGCAAGAGACAATGGCACCCAGAGCTAGGCACCCCCTATCATTTCAATGAATAGCCTGACCCCATATCGGGTCAGAAAAACTTAGGCAATGCCATTACAGTGTGTCAGAAAAACACTTAAGAATGATCTGGAACCAGAAAGGTTACTTCCTTCTTTTACCTTGATGCTGTAAACTTCAAGCAGGTTTGGTGAATATGCTAATCTAGCGCCCTGTGGCTATTATTTCAAGGCCCAGATGGGAAAGGGTAGATGGACCAGTGGCTGGCAATCTGGATCCTCTGGATTCATGCTGGGAGGAGGAGCAAGAAAAAGGGGATAAAAGAGAAAAGTGCAGAGACTGGAGATATTAAGATTTCTGGGGAAGGACAGCAGATCTGGGAAGAGAGATGTGACATCAGGCGCCAATAGTTTGACTCAGGAAGAAAAGGACCCAGGAGCTACTGAATCTTTTGGGACTCCCAGAGTTCGAGGTGCCGAAGATTGGGATCTGGATGAAGGCAAAGGAGAGGCAATCCTGTTGGAATGCTGGGCTGCCCTGCAACCTGGAGAGGCCCAGATGAAGCTCATGTAGCTTGGGGAATTCACCCACGGTGGACTACAGTGATTGAGGACCAGAAGCAAGGATGTAGGCGGTTTCAGACTAAACTATACTAAGACTAAACTAAACTATACTAAGACTGAGGTAATACCATGCAGCTCCCCAAGGAGCAGAAGAGGTTTATTCTGTTTGGAATACTTGTGAGGGTGTGGACTATTAAGACTCTTTTAGTTTGTCTTCTCCTATTTGTTAAAAAACAAAAACAAAAACAAATAAACACCCTATGTTTACCCTTACCATGAAAGTCTGATCTGCTCACGTGTGAGCCAAATCCCAACACTTTCTGCCTCAGCTGTTGCCCCAGCAGCAACAGCCAGTCTCTACTGATGCCCAGAAAACAGCCCATCCTTGGTTTCTCTCACAGGTTGCTTTTAATCTCTTTTCCTCTCCCCTTCCTCCTTTTGGAAGGGGAATCCTGTCAATCTCCTCACACCACCTTGTTTTTCTTTTCTCTTCCCCGTCTATACTCCTGAATCCTGTTGAAGGGCCATCAGCCATATCCTTGCATAGTCAACCCCTAAGATTAAAGTTAGAAAATCAAATCTCCAAAATATTGCCAAGTCCTTCTTGAAATTTGAAACACTAAAGCAAAAGGGAAATAGCTTCTATTTTCCAGTTGCATTCTTCCTTGCCAAAGTTACTACCAATGCATAACACATCAGCTATGCTAATGGTGGATGCACATTAACCACAGATTCAGAACTAACTTTTGCCCTCCACCTCCAACAGGTCCATCACCAGAAGGTTCCTTAGATTTGTGACAAGCTTTTGGGCCTCAATGGCCCAGTTTTGAGCCAACCCTCTTTGGCAGGTCATTTACCCATGAGGGGTCGGGTAATTCTGGGTATTTAGTGTGGAAACAATTTTAACTATATTCTTTCTCTTCCTCTTCACTTTTTTAAATGCAAATTTATTATATTAAAGTTATTTCCTATTGAAAGTCTTATGCACCAGAGCATGTTTTCTCTTGATGCTGTAGATGGCAGAAGCTATTTAGGGAAGGCTAGTTTGGGAGTTCTGGGGTACCCTTCACCCTGCCCGGTAAAAATAATCACTTACCAAAGTGCTGTCAGACCTATTTGACTTCTCATAGCTTCTTTAGGTAAGTTCTATTACATTCACATTTCACAAATAGGGGTAAATTTCTCCATGTGTTCAGTATCTCATATTTTGTCACTCTCACAATAAGATGGTGGTTACTGCCCTCCTCTTTTGAGGAAGCAAGAAGACTTTCCTCAAACAGGCCCCATCCACAACCTGCGAGCTCGTGGCTCATCATCCTAACCAAGGTCAAAGAGGGAGGCGAGGCGGGACCAGGCACGGTGGGCGTGCCTTTAACCGCAGCCTACGGTTTTAAACCCATGGACTCATAGTGCGACCTAGTCTCAAAAAAATAGCTGGGCGTGGTGGCCATGCCTGTAATCCTAGCTACCTGGGAGGCTGAGGCTGGGGAGTGCTTGAGAGTCCGTGGTACTCCGAACTACGTGAGCTTACATTACAGTTCCCCGGGCAAAAAAGCGAGACCTAGTCTCCAAAAACAAAAAAAAAAAAAAAGAGGGAGGTGCTCAGGCAGTGGTGGCGCAGGTCACCTGTCATTCCGCGTGAGAAAGTACACCTTCGCTTTTCTCCTCGGGGCTTTAGCCTTCCCCTCAGGTACCTCCTCCTTCACCTTCTCGGTAAGGTGGGGCAGAGAGGTGCCACCGCGCAGGGCCTTCCACCACCTGCTGGGACTGGTTCGCCGCACCTCAGTTTCGGCCTCCTCCTGAAGCCACCAGGAAACGCGAGAGGGCGCTGCTCTCTGGAACCTGGGCCCGACTTTCCGGCTCTCGCGCGCGGAGCGGTTCATAGAGAACCGCGGGGACTTCCACTTCCGCTTCCGGCCGGCCCGGGCGCTCGAGCCAGGCGCGTTCCCGGTGAGCGCCGAGTCAGCCTCCCTCGGGTTCCGCCCTTTGGCTGGAAACATCTGCCGCTTTATCACAGCCCCGCGCGGACGCGGTGCTGAGCCCACAGTGGCCCGACAAAGAGTGACGTTCAGAGCCGAAGTCATGGCAGCGACTGAGGCGAGCGTGGCGGCTGCTGGGACCGCTGCCCCCCCGGCGGAGAGAGAGGACGGAGCCGGCGCCAACTCGACCCCGGAACCCAGTTGTGCGGGCTCGTCGTCGACTCCCGAGGGCCCGCCGCCCGCCCGCCAAGCCTCCAGCCCCGACGCTGCGGTCCCCGAAGTGACTCCTCCACCTCCCGCGGCGACCTCCGCGGCCCTGGAAGTGCCTCTGGGCGCCGCCCCGCTGGCCCGTGCGCCGCTCGCCGAGTCCGCCCCGCGCTCCCGGCCTGGCCCGGAGACGTTCCGCCAGCGTTTCCGCCAGTTCCGCTACCAGGACGCGGCAGGCCCGCGGGAGGCGTTCAGGCAGCTGCGGGAGCTCTCCCGTCAGTGGCTGCGACCTGACATCCGCACGAAAGAGCAGATCGTGGAGATGCTGGTGCAGGAGCAGCTGCTCGCCATCTTGCCCGAGGCGGCGCGGGCCCGGCGGCTTCGCCGGCGCACGGACGTGCGCATCACCGGCTGAGCTGCCAGTAGCCCGGGCCGGGCCGGGCGCTCCCTTAATTGGGGCCGCGATTGCGTCTCGAGGCGCTGTACCTGGTCCCCCACACCGCGTTAATAGAAAACTAGCTTCTGTGGTAACGATAGTCGGTTGTTTCTTTCGTTCGTCCTTTAGTAAGTTTATTTTCTCGAGCCTATTTCCAGCCTACTTTCTGGCTGATGATGAAACAGAATAAAACCTTTGTTTCCTGTTCGCTTGGCCTTCGTTGGCTTTTGTGGGATTAACAACTCTCCCCTGGGCCTCCACCGTATCTGGGAAATGTTTCTGCTGCGCACTCCCCAGGGACCCGACTTGAGTTTCCTTTGTATAGTTGGGGTAGATGTGATTGAGAGTTCCAGCAACCTGGGTTCCACATTAATTCAACCCTTTCACTAGCTAGAATCTGAACTTTTCATACCTGAGTAGACAAAAATGTCTTGCCTTGTAGGTTGTGGTATCCTGCAGAGCAAATGGTTGGTTCTGTTAATTGCTTATTAAAGGGCTACAGGCTCTAGGTACCAATAATGCTGCCAACACGAACCACCAGCCTATTCTTTAGGCACAAGCTTCCAGAAAGGCCCAGGGTATAGGTTTATTTTAATGAGATGTGTTTAGTACAGGTCCTTGCAGAGTAAAGCTGGGTCATGTTCGGGATCTCTGGTTTATTCATTAAGACTCACCAACTGCTTCCCTTTTTTGTTAAGGGAAGTAGTCAGCTAACACAAGTAACTGGGAAACTGCCTTTACTAAAAAGTTCTGCTGTGAAATCTTAAATCTATTTTTTAAATCTGTTCCCTGATCTTCTGCCCACCCAGGAAGCTGCTAATTGTGATTCATAGGTAGTTTGGATTGGTCACAGAAGGCCCTAATTTCAGTGTCATCTTCAAGAACTGCCATCTCAGAAGGCAAGCCAGACTTCCCTGCACTTGTTTTACCAAAAATGTAGTAAGTGTACAGCTTGAACTTCATCTTAAATCGGCTAGGCTTAGAGACGGGTATGTGACATTTAACTTTTGAATGTTAGACACTTAAGTGAATTCAGAAGTATTTTACATACTTTCTAGAGATTCAGGCTTTTGAACCTTGCATCTGCTTCACTGCAGAAGATAAATCTTCAAACTGTATAAAAGACTTTCAGAAGTAGTGATTACAGAAAAGTAAGGCAAATTAAAAATAGGGTAGGGAACTTTCACAATTCAATAACATTACTGAAACATAGCAACAAAAACCTGTTTATTTTCTCCAATTACATACAGAAGTTTGCATGTTTTGCAAATATTGCTTCAAAGCAACATTTCTATATACAGCGCCTTCTGTTCTAATAGCGCGTAAACATAGATACGTATCCACAGTGCAATGTTGGCTCGTCAAGGGTCCACCTTGCATACACTCATCACTTAACAAAATGATTACTCAAACCAAAACTGCATCAAAGCAACTTTTTATAGATTGATAGTATTTTCTCAAAAGAAAACTTAGGTAGTGTACATATTCCCAAATGGTAACAGTAATATTTGCAAATAACAGTTTTCCAGTGCTCCAACTTGGGGTTAAGTTAGCCCAGAATGGGGGTGGAGCCCCTCAACATGGCTTTAAATTAGGGAGGCACATTGAGGTTACTGGAATTTGGAGTCTTTGCGTGCTTCCCTAAGAACGAAAATCACAATGAGTAAATAGGAATAGTTCCTTTACAAAATGTAAATAAACCAATAATTGCCACTTGGCAAGCTTCAGATAATTCCACTTCTGCGCCTATCTTTGAAAAAGACATGAAACTGACTACCTTGAAGTGATAGCATCCCCAGATGTGATAAATGTTTTTGCAAAAAAGAAAAATCTGTATACTACAAGAGTCATACCTCACAGTTGTGGCTATAGAAAATCATCCTGTTTCTTCCCTTTTCAGACAAGCATTACACAATTCTTTTAAAGTGGCTGTCTAATAATTTACCCAAAACATGCTGTGTACACACCTTGCACATTTTTTCCCCACACCAGAAACACCAACATTAGCAATGGGAAACAGCCTTTTGTAGAGGAACTGTGTCAGCTTTATTACAGTTGTGATAGCCACATGAATTCCCTTTGATGGATAAGCTACAACAGGTCAAATTGTCCTTACTTCATTCTGTATCCAATGGTAAGGAAATCACTAGATAGAGCATTCCCTGAAATAGACCTTGATGCAGAGGCCTTCATAACCACAATGACCTGTGCCTTAAAGCCTAGCCATTCCAAAGCAGGAGATACTGTCATTGCTATTGAGATATCGGCTACTTCACGTTTACACAGTAAATATTTGCAGCATATAACATTACAGATTCATAAACCCATAATTAAATTGTGAGTGTTAAATGGACAACTGTGCTTTGATTTCTGCCTTTAGTGATAAAAAACTAATGGTAAAACAGGTCACTCCTCAAAGCATGGAACATTTTCTTTAAGTTGCTTAGTAAGGAATAACAACATAGTAATTACACCTGATGTTAACCAGTAACCTGCCAGAGTAACAAAATATCATCTCAAAAGGTACAAACAGGTTGAACCTTAAGCAGCATAATCACCTTGATCTCACAAAATTTTAAATGACAAAAACAGAAATTTTAAATGACAAAGGATGTTAAAACAACTCTGAAAATGCCAACTACTGAACATACACCCTTCAGAAAAGGAGAAAAGCGGCACATGTAGAATCTTATTTGTTTACAACAATATAAAATAAGGTAAGTCCCCAAACCACATTCTTTGTAACAAATCTTTATAGTGAAAGAGTTTAAAATTTTGGGAAACATTTCTTGAACATTAAATAGAACTGGGAAGCTGTTATATTAAGAAGAGGGTAGAAAATGCTGTCCTTTGGGTTCCAGACCCTGCCTGTTTCGGTTTGGAATTCCTCTCAGGTTCTTCTTACAGTGAGATTCTAGTTCCTCCACAGGCTCAATGGGCTCTGCTACAAAAGGCACAGCCCGGCCAACTCTGGGGTGAAAGCATACAAAACTTGTCCCCAGTACCATGATATCATGCAAGAGATGTGATGACAAAAATGAAGAGTCCTAAGGAGGAGAGCAGCCAAGGCCCCTGCTCCTTCCTCACCTCCACAGAATGGTGAAGTCAACATTCCATGTAGCTGGAAAAATGAAAATGATGCCTGCTGCCTAAACCCAGGCCAGGCAGAAACCAGAAGGCTTGCATTGTGCCCCAACCTGACAGAAAAGTCTATTAAATAAGCTGCAAGTTGAACTGTTTCCAACTAAATTATTTTGGCTCTCGTTCCATTTATCATCAGTGGCACGATTTCAAGTGAAGTTTGTGCAAAAAGACTCACTCTCCATTCAATGATGTGCACAGAAGAAGGGAATTCCAAGAGTCTATCTGCCACCTTCTTGGTAGGCTTCGAGATCAGAGTGCCCTCCCCTCCAGCAGCCAAAATGATCTCTTTTCAAAGTCCATCACACCCCCTGCCCAGATCCCTGAAGTCAGTCAGTGTCACATGCATTCGGCATGCTAGGTTTATTTATTTAAATATGTGAAGTTCCTCCTGCAGGTGCCCCAGGATTGTACCCCCAATACGTTTGGGGGCCCAGTTTCATGTTGAGCAACAGAGTGCAATCTGCTGCACCTTGCCCAGGTCCGTCAGCAGCTGCTTGATGCAATGCTTGAGTTGTGGAAGCCTAGCCAGTGGCTCCGGGGGCTCCAGTTCCCCAGTGTAGTCCAGCCAGCTCTCCAACACTAGGCAGAAGAGAAAAAGAGAACCCACCTGATTTACAAGAATGTCACCAAGAATTTCAGCACTTTAGCCCATCTGATCACTTATGAGGGAAGAAGGCAATGCTAAATCATCATCTTCTTTACAAAATATTATTCCTAAACCCAACCACCTTATTTATTTATTTTTTTTGAGACTAGGTCTATGTTGCCCAGGGTAGTCCTGATCCCGCAGACTCAAGTGATCCCTAGCCTCAGCATCCCAGGTAGCTGGGATTACAGGCACTTGCCACCACACCCAGCTATATTTTTTTAGAATTAGGTCTTGCTACATGCCCCAAGCAGCACTCGAACCATGATCCCTAGCCCCGGTTGCTTCATAGGCTGAAGCTTACAGGCAACAAGCCACCGTGCCCGGCTCTGGCTGAGAATTTAAAGGATCTTGAAAAGATCTGTTTTTCTTTTTGTTTTTCAATTGATTATACACATATATATTTTTCTTACATTGTTGTACACCCTGAAGTTCTCCCACCACTATGCCACCCATGAAATGTCATCCTGATCATTCCTCTGCTCATTCCTTCCCTGATATTGTCCTCCCTCCCCTTCCCTTCTTGTATGCTTTAGTTCCTGTATCAGTTTGTCAGTCTCAGCTTTTTCTTGTCCTTTTGTTTTCCCTATATCCCACATATCTTTTTCTTTTGGCTTATTTCCACTAGCATGATTCCTTCTAACTCCACCCATGTTGCCACAAATGACATGAGTTTGCCTTTTTTTTAATTGTGAAAAGGTCTATTTTTAATCAACATAAATTCTGATTTGCTTCCTATTAATTCCATTCCTATAATCAGTAGCACAGAACACTGAATTTATTTCTTCCTTTGAGTATTTAATCTACGGTGTTCAGGTACTCATACACTAGATTATAACTGGTTCTATATTTAAAAAGCTTTTTTGCTCCTGAGAGCACAGACTTTTCTAAAAGCAGTAGTTCTGTTCCAAGTCACGACCAATCCCTGAAGTCCTTGCATTTGTGGAGAGGTCATCTTGGATCTCTGCAACTTTGATGAGAGTCAGCTGCTCAAAGGTACACTAGCCTATTGTCTTCCTAGTCCACACTCCAGCTTGTACGGAGCACCTTTTGGACTCTGGAATCAGTGTACAGAAGGCCAATCCAGCCTGTTTCTCAAGCAACTTGAAGCCTTACACACAATCCTTTCCTCATCTCAGACATAGCACTCCACTTTCCTTTTATCTTTCTAAATTCTGTGTTCCCCTCTAATTACTGCTCAGGGAAGCCTTCCTCATCTTTACATTCCGAGTCTGTAATGTAAGCATGGTATCATTCTATCATTTAATTAATATCTGTCCCTACCACTAGACCAGACTCCCTGAGGGCAGAACCTATGTCTGCCTTGCCCACCATTACACCTCTAACACTCTACTGAACCTGAACACAGAAGGCATTCAACAAAGGCAGTGACAGAATGTGGTAAAGGTCAGAAGTGCCCACTGACAGTTTAGGCTTGGCAGAGCTCACCATCATCCCTTTTATCAGACTCATTGTTGATGTTTTGGGATTCTGAGGAGGAAGAAGCTTCCTACCTCCTGATCCAAAAGCACAAAGACTTACAGATAAGGAAAATAAGACTGCCCTCTCATAAACCTGAAAACCAAGAGTAAAGGATAAACAGAGTGATTAGTTACTTCAGTAAGAAAAGCCCCATGGGGACCGGTTTTAATACACTACTTATTCTTTAAAAACTTAAAATGAGAAAAAATAGAGAAAAGACTTTTAGGTCAGTGCTGGCAGAGCCTATCTTGCGAGTCTGGAATAAAAAGCAGTGGGGGGGATACCTGAGGTGATTTTAACAGAGACAAAGAAAAAAATGTCAGTTAGGTCATCCTTGAGAAAATGATGCTACACCTACTGAGAGGTTTCCTTAACGTCACTGTCACTTCCTCAGGTCTGGTTTCACCAGTCCCACCAGAGACAGCCCAACACTGTGGTGGCCCAGGGTGCATACACAGGAAGAAAGAGCACAAATGTGCAGACTAGAAGAGTCTAGGCCACTTGAGAGTCTCCAAACTTGGTTAAGAGGGTGTTTGGAGCCCATGAAGCGGAAGTCTTCTCTTTGGTCTGCTGGACTAAAGACCTGACCTAGAACTACAGGAGGTCAAGAGCATTTCCTCTCGACCCAGTGAGCCAGTCTCCTCTCCACACCATGTGTTGGACCATCACTCCAAGTTTCTCTTAAGAAGTTCAACAGCGTTTTAGTAATTATAATGATTGCAAACAAGGCAAAGGTCACAAAAGCAAAATGTCATTTCAAAAACATCCGAACATCTGGATAAAAGGGAATGAAGTTCACTAAGGTAAATTTTTTTCTTAAAATGCTATTTCTAACATTAAAAGGGTTAATATTTTCATAGACATTAAACATCCTGTCTTTTTGTTTTACTATTATTAAATAATGGTCAATAATAAAACAATGACACTTTTTTAAAGTATGTATCAGTCAATAAAAGAGTTTGCTAGGTTTTTGTTTTGGTTTGTTTGTTTTTTTTGGAGACTAGGTCTTGCTATGTTGCCCGGGGTACCGCAGACTCAAGTTGCCTGGGATACCATGGACCCAAGCAATCCCCAGCCTCAGCCTCCCAGGTAGCTGAGATACAGTCGCCTGCCACAGAGCCCAGTTGCTTTTTTGAGACCAGATCTCACTATGTTGCCCAGAGTAATCTCGAACCCAGGAACTCAAGCGATCCCAGGCCTCTTGCCTCCCAGTGCTTGGACAACAGGGGTGCACCACCACACCCAGCTGTTTACTAGGTTTTTGAAAAGGAATATTACATCCAAATTCCTATGAAAGCGGCTTATTTTGATGGTATTTAGACGAATTGTTTACTCCCTATTGAAGTAGAAATAAAACAGGATTCTGAATTTTAATTAAATACAATGCAAAAGTCTATTTACTTGAATAAAATCATTAGTGATTTTCAGGTTTCACTGGTATCTCTCAAGGCCTAAGAATTTGAACACAGACTCTGTGACTCCCCAAAACAGTGAAATACAGGAGCAATCCTCTGGAAGGCCAGAAAATGAGTCCAGACCTATCACTGCCAATTCAGGAAGCACAGGTCTGGAGAAACCCAAGCTGAGTAGAAGGGGTGATCAGGTAGAAGGATGCAGGCTCTGACTTCTGTAAGGGTAGATTCCTTTGGCAACAACAGATCATTCATCTTATTTACAAACTGCTAAAAACCAAAATTCCCTCAGGAAACCAGAACCAAATCTACTGCCATCAATCCTTCAGGCCGCCATTTAGATCCTCTCTTAGTTCTCTAATAACAAGTTTTCCATAGACAGTGTTATCAGTTACAATTCTAGGGAAATCATTTAGGAAAAAGACAGAAACCTTGCCTGTCTAGAAAGAGACCCTGGATTAGCTTCTCATTCCCAGTTCCTCAGGTTTATGTCAAGGGTAGAATTTGAGCGTGAGACCATGGAGCTCCCTCTTACATCTCTAATCCCTTTTCCTGGGGCGCCAGCCCTCTTCTCAACAAGCTATCACTTGCTACAAGGCTCAGTGTCAGTCCCAGGGATTTTAGAAAGTCTTCTTGTTAGCACCTCCCCTCACAACAGCTCTATTCCAGTCAGGTGGGTGTGGTGGTACCCACCTGTAATCCCAGTTACCTGGGAGTCTGAGGCTGGGTATCACTTGAGTCCACGGGTTCAAGACAACCCTGGGCAAAATAATGAGACCTAGTCTTTAAAAAAAAAATAAAACACACAAAAAATCCTGGTGCCTGTAACAACAGCTCTATTTCCCTGGTATCATCTCATGAACCTGGCATGTGTAACAAACCGCAACTTTCTGAGTTAT
This sequence comes from Uropsilus gracilis, assembly GCA_004024945.1. Lineage (NCBI taxonomy): Eukaryota > Metazoa > Chordata > Mammalia > Eulipotyphla > Talpidae > Uropsilus > Uropsilus gracilis. Next base: position 18,795 of record PVHY01023889.1, read on the forward strand.
TTCATCTAATGTGTTTCATATCCCATTACAATAATAATAGCCCAAGTGTACTCAGAATCCTCAAAGAGAATTATTTTTTAGTTGGGCACCATTTCAAGGATGAAAACAAATGAAGAAAGAAGTCAGCAGTCAAGAAAAAAATTGTCTTCAAAAACCAAAATTGGCAATTTGTGGGGATCAAAAGAGGTTGAACTTGATCATGTTCATCAATCCAGGCCCATCTGTTACCCTAACATTTGGAAGAACCTAGGGAGAAAGAGTCAAGTTCTCAAATTTCTACTGATAAAAAGGCAACTTCATTTTCGGTTTTATCAGAAGCTAAAATAATAGTCTTTTTCAAATTAATTCTAAGAGTTGACTCAAATTAAAAAATTGGTTAGTAAAGATTTGCTCAGATCACCCATTTCCTGCAGGCAAAATTCCAGTTATTCTTCTGTATCTCTCTTACAGAAGGAACTGGGTAAGTGAGGCAGTAGTCACACCACACAGACCTTAGAAGTGTTCAGTAAATACTAAAAGTAAGGTTTGTCCAAGCCAAGAAGGGATAGAAATGGGTGAGGCTCTAAGGAGGAGGAGACAAGAATTTGGTTGTCACTGGTGAGCAGGACTGAGAAGTTCAGAAAACAGCCTGTGAGCCCATTGTGCTCACAGTGCCTGCCAATTGGCAGGGAGCCAAGGAAAAAGCCTCACCATCCAATTCTTTTTCAATGGAGTCCATCCTATGCGTGACTTCATCCTGAAGAGATTCCACATGGGTCAGCAGGTTAAACTGCCACTGGTGCTGGGAGCTCAGCAGCCCCTCTCCACTTCTGTCCAGCAGTTTCCGAGCAGGGGCTTCCTCTGGTAGGACCTTTTTGGAGATATAATCCCTCACCTGCAATGGCATTTGCGTTACAGGGTGGAGACAGGTTTGCCAAACTGCCAGTATTTGCAATTATATGGAAAACCAGTTGAGTCTGAATACTCTAAGTTCCTACACCTCCCATTCCTCCCTCTTGGACAATGGTTAAAAGTGTGTCTCTTCTAATCTCCCAAACACCCTTGGGTAGCACAGACCTCTGGTGCAGAGGACCTCACAGCTGTTTTCCATAAATTGGTCCAATGCCAGGCCTGAAGCTGGCCTAGAATGGCTTTCAGAACCCTGAGATCTGACTAGAACAGGGCAAATGTAGAAAAGGGTAAGTTACATGAGAATTTCAAAATAATGTTAAGTTCTAACTCTGTCTCTTGCTAACTATGAACTCTGATGAGTTAATTTATCTCTCCGAGCCTCTGTTCTCTCAAGGGAAAGATGGAGGTAGAAAACTACTTTGAAGATTTAATCTTGGAAGGGACACCTGTGCTTGGATGTTTATTGCAGCACTATTTATAATTGTAAGGACATGGAAAAAACCCAAATGTCCCAAAACAGATGAATGGATGAAAAAGATGTGGTACATGTACACAATGGAATATTACTCATCAATTAAAAAATGACAAATTTGATTAATTTATGATACCATGGATGTACCTAGAAGAAATCATATTAGCAGAAACAAGTCAGAAAGAAAAAGACAGAAACCAAATGGTTTCACTAATATATGAACAACCAAACGAAAGTACACCACTGGGGGGTTGAACCAGCTGGAGCAGCCAGGGAAGGGAGGTAGTGGGTGACCCCGGGGGATTACAATGATGTGAAATATATATATATGCT
>PVHY01023890.1:0-20348 GCA_004024945.1 Uropsilus gracilis
TAAACAAAAGAGGTAAAAAAACTGTGAACTAAAAGCCGTAAAATACTTTTGAAAGAAACTAAAGAAGACACAAAGAAATAGAAAGGCATTTCATGTGAATGGGTTGGAAGAATTAATATTTTTTAAATAGCAATTTCATGTCTAGTATTAATACATGTTCAATACGATCTCTAACGGAATTCTAGTGGCATTTTTTCATGGAAATAGAACAAACAACACTAATATTGAAATAGAGCCACTGAAGACTTTTATTAATAGCTTGCACAATCTTAAAGGGTAAAGCACAAAAATGGAGGTAACTTTTCTCACAACTTGAAACTATATTTCAAAGCTATAGTAGTGAAAACAGCTTGGTGCTAGCATCCCCCACCTCACAATGCTGGCTACACTGGAATATGGATTGTGGTACTGTAAAGATACTATTCCCAGAATTTGACATTGTACTGTGGTTTTGTCAGATCACTTTTTTGTTAAAAAAGAAAAGTCTCTGAGGTGTTTAGAGGAATGATATGTGCAACTTTCATCAAATACTTCTGGGAAGAAAGGCAGAAGTGAAAAATGTGTCTTGGTGAGGTCTGAGTAAAGGTTATTCTTGTATCATTCTTGCAATTTTCCTTTAAGTTGGAAACTTTTTAAAAGTACTAAGTGACATCTTCTCATTGCTCCAACATGAACTTTACCATGACCTGTAGGTGGGATGTGGTGCTGGCTTATCTTTCCAGCTTTATCTGCTTTCCTTTTTCCCTTCTCAGTGCAAATCTCTTCATAAAAGCTGATCTCCCTCTTGGGTATGCTCTATGCCCTTTCTTCTAGTGATAACAAAGAAAGATAAGACAGAGAAAATAAAACAAATCCCTCTCAACTGGTAATGTGCTATACAAGATATAAAATAGTAACACTTTGAAAGACTAACTGACATTTTAAGTGCAACTAAAAAAATTAAATTCCTAACTTACAAATAAATAATAAAAGGAAGATGCTTTCCTAATTAATGATTTGCATTTTTTTTCAATGTAAAGTAAATGCTGTAAAAGATGACTTTAAAGATAAGACAAGACAGGGGCTCTCAGGAGGATATTGAAGATATTTTCTATTTTGGATAGTGTCAGATATATACTCAAGCAGTATGGAAGGACCATTCTTTGGAAAAGGCTCCTCAGTACTTTTCTAACTACAAGTTTACCCAAAAGAACAGAGTTAGGGAATGTTGTATTACATTCTGCACACCGCTCCACCCCACATGTTACATTGATATCAGACACATTATATTATATGCAAAACTGCAGCCTTATGCTCATTACAGTCCATGACGTTGGTCCATTTTCATGGATCACATAGCAAAGGGCATGGTGTTATATTCCAGGGGACATCATCTAAAGTCTTACACTTCACCCATCCACAGAGGTCAAGGTCCAGTCTCAGCCATGTAGTTCCTCCTGCCACATCCCAAAGTGAGCAAGAGTGTGTACTTTTTCCTGGTCCGTTGAATAAATGCCAACAGCATTCTGCTGGGACAAACACATGTGAATCCTGTGACTACATATTGGGAAGGAATAAAGTGAGGAGGGACCAAACACATATCCACATATAGTTATCAGCTCAGAAGATAGGTAAAAATGACCAGAAGATGTGGAAATGTTATTTTGCTATGTTTAATATTTATGGTGACAGTTTTGTCCTACATGCATTCATGAGGTGATCCAGGTCAGAGGTGGATGACATGTCGAGTACCTCACCATACCTCAGGTGGCCTGGGATCTGCTTCCAGCAAGAAGGAAATGGCAATTCCTCAAAGGAACTGTCTGTGCTCTTCATCTCCCCCTTCTTCTTGCCCCTCTTCTCTCACTCCGTTGTTCAGTCCCATTGGTTGTTATTTTTTCTTGTTCGTTCATTTGTTTTTCCCTATATCCATCATGTAAGTGAGACCACCCTGTATTTATCTTTTTCTTTTTGACTTATTTCTGCTAATGTGAGTCTTTCAGGTAACAGGTGTTAGTAAAGTGGGAAATCCCCAGGGTACACAATAATGCAATGATGTAATATAAATATAAATGCACATATATATGCAAATTAAAAAATTTAAATTAAATTTTAAAGAAAGGACAACCATCACAGAGATAGTTGACATTCTCTGTGGATAGCTCTTCTATCCTATTCTCCATTATACATTCCCAGAAATAATAATTAGTACACTGGATCTAATGTTTGCCATGCCAGTGGTATTTGAAACGTTTAAATCACACATCAGTAAATACTATATTATTTTGCATGGTTATAATTTTGTAATTGTGGTATTGTAAGATGTAGACCTATCTATGGAACTTGTTTTCTTCCTACAATGAATTTTTAAATTATTTAAAAAAAATGCGGCTTCCGCAGTGAAAAAAACAAACAAACAAACAAACAAACAAACAAACACAAAGGAACTGTCTGGACAACCCTGTCAAGATCAGATCGGGTGAACATCCCCTTCCCCTAGGGGAGAAGGAAAATCTTTGTTTTTTTGGAGAAAGAATTGGGTTCTTACTGGAACCTTTGAAAAAACATGAGCTATGGCTTCTTGTCATGGAAATGGGTCAAAATCACCTGAGAACCATCTTTATTTCTTGTGCCTTCCCTCTTCCCCCTCTTGTTCTGTACTTCAGTTCTGTTGGCAGTTTTACATTTTTCTTGTCAGTTTGTTTTTCCTGTGTTAGGGGTGATAAGGTGATGGGAGAACCTTGAGGTAGACAATGATGTAATATATGTGTGTGTGTAATCAATAAAAAAAACAAAACCAAAACAAACAAACAAAAAAATAGAGGCGCACAAGGTCTGACACATAACATGTTGTACCCTTTATTGTGGTGAGATTAACTTTGCTTGCAGTAAGAAATCTGACCTTAATTTGCTAATTGAATTAAAATAAAAACACCTTTTCAATAATAAAAAAAGAAAATGGGTTAAAATCAGGCTGTTTTCACCTCCTACACAAAGGAGAGCCTGAGCCTACATTGGGATATTAGGAAACAACAGATGGGCCTTGCAATTGCAACAGTTGTGTGGCTCCGGTACAGACACGTAAAGGGGGCTAGGAGGAGAGCAGTGGCTGCTCTCAGTTCTCTCTCTTCTCTCTCTCTCTCATCTCTCTCTCACTCTCTCTCTTTCCCTCCCTTCCTCCCCTGTGCATGTGTCCTCCACCTCAGAATAAAGACACGCCACATATTATGAAGCTCTAAGAATCTTCTGTTTGCCTGAATCAACAATGAACCTGCCTGGTCTGGTGTGGCTTCTTGGCATTTCCCCGGGGCCAGAGCAAACCTGAGTTTTATCAACCAGAGAGCGTCAAGGTCTGGGATTCATATTTTTTTTGAATTGTAAATGTTGAGGCAGACAGTTTCTGTCTTCCAGGGAACTTAACTTCAGGATCTACTTCAGGTTAGAAGAGAAATGTAAGTCCCTCTGACCTCAGAGTAACTAAACAAGTAGATGCACACCTAATTTTCAAGTTTGGTGAAGAATTGAGGGAGTGTAGGTTATAACCAGAACTCTAGGAAATGCAGGGAAATTTTATTTTCCACAATATAATAATTATGCTTAAAGGAACATAGTGATGGAAGAATTGTGATGATATGATATGCAGGTGATAGGTAAAATTTTTATGGAAAAAAATGTTTCGGTTGAGGATTGAATGTTGAATGCAACTTCAGTAGGTACAATAAGAGATAGTGGTGCTTTCTTATATATAATAATTTATGAATAATAAAAGGTTCTTATGTATAAATTATAAGGGTTACTGTTAATAATTTACAAGGGTTAGAAACAATACAAAGTTTATAAGCGATTCATTTTTTGTTAATGTATACCTGAGTATACTTTGCAAAAATAAGAATCTTTGCATTAACACATCAATCTTTTACATCAAAAATTAAAAAATAAAGTGATCATGACCCTGAATATATTTGATGAAATGAATGTAGGTGAAGAAAATTTTCATTTTATTATCCTGGGATATCTTTTCTTTGTCAGCTCACCAGAGTGATATGAAAAAACTTGAATTTTCCTAAATTAAGTAGCTGGAATGAAACCTTCTCTGGCTATGACTCTCTCCTATCATATTCCCAATTTTTTGGATCATACTGGGAGTGAAGATGTTGCTGTTGTGAAGTATTTGGTATGACAAAGCATTCATAATGAAAAAAAATTTGTAAGAGAATAGTACAGAATAAATACTATTTTCTCCTGGAAATAGGTGACAATATATCTCATAACATTTAAGACATTTCTTATGACTAAGTCATTATTCAATAGAAAAGATATTCATTATAATTTTTAATGAACCTAAATAACAAGATGCATTGTCTATTATAGAAATAGAGATTGAATGCAATTTGAAGTTATGCATATCAACGCAAATGAGATGCATATGTTGAAGGTAACCAAACTTACATATTTTATGAAAGATACTTTTAAAGTAGTATAGTGAAGGCTTCAGTTAAAAATTCAGAACCAGAAACAATTAGACATAATCCAACATTCCTTCTTGGTTTTTGCTTTATCAGCAAAGTGATAACATAAAAAGTTACATTTGAGAAAATATTGTGAAATAGTGTCTTAAAACAAAACATCATGTTTGCATACTTAGATAAAACGTTTTTAAAATAATGATACTGTTGACTAAAATATTTGATTTGATAGTACAATACGTTCTTTGACCCATCGGAATTCAACACTTTGTGCACAATATGATTTAATATTCTTAAATATTAAGTATGGAAATTTACATTTTATTGTGCATATACTGTAAGAAGATCACTTAATTTTTTTTAAACCTGGCATCTTTGATCTGAGTTGAAAAACAAATTTGAAAATAAACTTAAATTTCCCAGTTATCATTATGTGCTTCTTATCTGTGGATCACATAGCATGTAACAGTTACAAGAACATCCAAAGTTGATGGAGAAATAATAAACAAAACCAACTGTTACGGAGTTTTGAAAGATCTGTGATATGCACATAACACGTCTTTGTTGACATTATGTAAATGATTCACTCCATAATCCATTGCTAAAATAACAGTCTTGTGCAGGTGATTTTTCTTTCTTTTTTAAATGGAGGTAATGCTGGTTTACAGCACTATAGCTGATTTAGAAGTGCTGGTGTGGATGTGGAGAGAAAGGAACACTTTTACACTGATGGTGGAAACATAAACTTGTCTAGTCACTATGGAAAGCTGTGTGGAGGAAACTTCAACTACTGAAAATGAAACTACCATTTAACCCAACAATCGCTCTTCTGGGAATCTACCCAAAGGGGACCTCAATACTTACACAAAGGGACACCTGTACTTGGATGTTTACTGCAGCACTATTTATAATTGCAGAGACATGGAAGCAACCCAAAGTCCCAAAACAGATGAATGGATGAAAAAATGTGGAATATGACTCATGAATTAAAAATGACAAATTTGATGAATTTGAGATAACATGGATGCACCTAGAAGAAATTATATTAGCAGAAACAAGCCAGAAAGGAAAAGACAGAAATGAAATACAAACAAAAGGCCAGGAGGAAAAGTCAAACAAGCTAACAACCAAACTACACAACTGGGGAGGGGAGTGAGTGGGAGTGGTGAGGGAGGGGAGGTGGTGATTGAAACCCGGGGAATACAAAGATGTGAAACATATATATATATATATATATATATATATATATATATATATATATATATATAAAATTAAAAAAAAGTTGCATATCTCCTGAGATATTACCACACCACACCACCAACTAAGGACCCACTGTCCTTTGCCAAGGTCATTAGGTTCCCTGTGGTTCACACCCCATTTTGCTTCCGCCCTAATCACCTCAATTCTGCAGTTGTATTTCTAGGGTGTGTTTAGTTTTGCCCAAATATGAGTGAAATCTGCTACTGGATATGCTCTTCCTTACATATTTTGCTTAATATAATCCCTGCTAGCTCTACCCATGTTTTTGCAAATGGCAAGAACTCATTTTTTTTTCATGCCTGAGTACTTGTCCACTATGTATAGATACCACATCTATGAATGTGACATAATGATAACGCATCACCCATTCATCTGTCTTTGGGCACTTATGTTGCTTCTGCCATTGGGTTATTGTCTAGAGTGCTGCAATGGACACAGGACGAAAACAGCCCTTCGAATGAATGTGTTCGCATTTTTTTGAGTAAAAACCAAGGAGTGGAATGGCAGAATTGTATGGCAGATCTACTTCTAATGTTCTGAGAAGCCTCATACTGTCTTCCATCAGGAGTGGGGCAGTCTGTATGTTGATCAACTGTGCAAAAGGTTGCCTTTTCTCCACATCCTCATCAATACTTGTTGTTCCTGGTCTTTTTGATTCGGGCTGTGTGGTGCAAGGTGGAAGCTCACTGTGGTTTTGATTTGCATTTCCCTGAGGCTAAATTATTCCTGAATGGTAATACAGGGCAATGGCTCATATCCTCATTACTATGCATGCTTTTCAAGACTCCACTAACAGGGAGATGGAAGCTGCCTGCTAAAATCCTTCCTCAAGATTGTTTGGTTTTAAAGTGTATTTAATGCCAAAATGAAACATATCCCACATCCAGGGAAATCATTCTAGTGATGACACTCTTCTCAGCTTAGAAGAGTGTGGAGAAGAAGCCTGCCTGCCTTCTAGAATTAGACACTATGAAGGTAATTGAGCCAAATGGCAGTTTTATCCCCAAGTGAAATTACTTCCACTGTTTAGAGTATAAGGCATCTGAAGATTTATCTGACATTCCTGATACTTCAGCAGTGACAGTGATATTGGATGACATACTTGGCATAAGGACGGATAGTTTCTTTTAGAATATTCTCTAGTTGTTAATTGAATGATCATTGCTGAGTGCATCCTCTTCTTGAATGTAAATTACTAGCCCAGAACCTTCATTTGCATACGATCTTTTATGATGAAGCATTTCCCAGGGTATAATGAACCTATTTCATATTGCCACTTGACATATTTAGGGATTGCTTTATCCTGTGCTGCAACATTATCCTTAAGTAACTGTTACATTCAAGGATATAGTTCAGTACATAGGACAGCTCTTAGCCTGATGTGTGGAGGTTAATTTCTTTTCCTTAACTAGACACATATTGCCAGTCAGAGTCTGTACACCCAAACTCTTGGTAATGGGCTATAATAATTACCCATGTTTCTTTCAACATCCTATTGACAATGGTTGACATTTCATGTGCTTAAATTTCACTATCATTGATTTTTATTTCCTGTTTGGCACTCTTATTCAAACTCAGTGTGGTTTCTGAATAATAGACAATTCTTCCATGGCTAGAAGTTCCAGGAAGGCAGAGAGTTTTGTCTATTTTATTTCCCATCTATCTTGATGCTTCCAACAGTGGCTGGCACATAGTAAATGCTCAATAAATATTTTTGACTGGCTGAATCAATGGTATAAATAAACAAAACAGAAGAAATATGTATATTCACAATAATATCTTTATGGAAATTGCATATTATAATAAGCTAATTCCAGGCCATAAATTGAAGATAAGATGACACTGAACATGGAATAAACTATAAACAACAATTAAACAGAATAAACATCCCCACTTTAAGGAATATCCCCACTTTAAGGAATATTTTCATGCTTTTCCCACCCAGTTTCTTTTCAACACTCCATTTATGTTGGGGACAGTCTCACATTTCTGATTTTCTCTAATTTGAATCCTGTGTCTGCTTTATTTTAGCCTCTTTTTTCAGATATGGTTGGCACTCATGTCTAAGGTGAATACAATTTCCTCATGTATCAGTATGAAATTTCTGTATTTCTATTATAGAGTTTGACATTAAGCTTATGCTACTTGTTTTTAGACATTTTTCTGCAAAAGTTTGTGATGAAACCTGAGCCACCAACGTGGGGTTGTTTGGGAAAAGGACTTTTAAAGAGGTAATGATGGTTACCTGAGATCTAAGGGTGATGCACTAACCCAAGATGAATGGTATCTTTATAAGAAAAGGAGACAACACCAGGGATATGTGCAACCATAGAAAAGGCCATGTGAGCACACAAGGAGAAGATGATCTCTGCAACCAGTGCAAGAGGATGCAGGAGAAACCAATTAGTTCACTCCTTGATCTTGGACTTCCAGCCACCAGGACCTTAGAAAAATAAATACCTGTAATGAAAAAACTAAGGAGCATATAGGAGGGACACAGTTGGATAGCACGAGCTTTAAGAAAGCTTGGGTTCTGAGGAGAAAGAAAGCCAAAGGAAACATAAGCAACAGTAAGCAATGAGGCTTGCAATGTCCCTTACCATCTTGGAGTGGAAGAGAAACTATCTTGAGGGTATTGCCATTAAAGATGGGTTCACAGGGGGTGATGAGGAGTCAAGTCAGAGAGTAGGAGGCATGTTCCTTCAGAGATACAAATAATTAGGGCAGTGTATTAGTCACAATCAGAGCTCCCGGGGCACAGTGAAAGGGGATGAGGCATCTATTGAAATGTCCACCTGTTCTGGTACTATGGAGCTTCTTTCTACTACCTGGAGGAGGACAAGGAGAAGATGGCATGGAAGAGTTGGAGCACACTAAAGGAAGATGTCTTCAAGCACATGGAGATGAACTCTGACTGGCTGATGTTGGTGAGATGATCAGGACTGAGAGATTGAAGATTTTTAGGCAATCTGGGGAAGGACTTTGGACAATGTTGAGAAAGGTTTTGGACAATGTTAAAGTAATTGGAGTTTTACTTACATGTTTCTTTTCGCAGTAACTAGAAAATCACTTTGTTTAGTAATTTAGTTTACACTCCAAGAGTCTTGCTTTGGTTTGGGATTTTGGTGAGAAGGTTGAGGATGGTAGAAAGAACCCACAGAAGTCTAAGAGACGGTAAATTGAGGCAAACTAATCTAATGTTTAAACTGTGTTTCTAAGTTTTTTCTTTCTAGGTCTGAGAGAGAAGAGAGCTGAGAGAAGCTGGTAGCTGGTTTTTGCACACCAATAGTAGGTGAACAGTGAAAATGCTAATTAACTGCTTCAGAGCCTGCTTCCTAGGGAGACGCAGGCAGAGGTGTTCAAAATTCAAGTCAGAAAGTCTTTTTTCTTTTCACCTGCTTTCACTTTCTTCTTTGTATCTGTAATTCATACATGCCTCTGAACACCTCCTATTTTTCTCTCCTAACTGGCAGTGGTTCTGCTTGCAGTTTCCACAGGAGCAGGATCTGTATAATGTTCTCACAACTGACAGTAACTAATGTCTACTAACCTCCCCAGCATCCTTTTCTTCTCATTTTAATCTTTACTTAATATTGATCTAGCATTTCTGGATATGTGTAGACATGTCACCAGCAAGATTCAATAATACTGATTTATGACTTCAAAATATACTACAAAACTACAATAATCAAGACAGTATGGTATTGGCATAATGAGTGACATATAGACTTATAAAAATGAATGGAGTCCAGAAATTAACTCACACCAGATCTTTTGCAAGTGTGTTAATACTATAGAAGCGGACTTGACTGTCTTTTCAAGAAGTAGGGGTGGAAATACTGGATGGCTGTACATAAAAACAATGAAAGGCCTTCATCTTACATCATCCACACACACAAAAAGTCAACTCAAATAAACATTTAAACATAAGACCTGCAAACATGAAAATGCTTGAAGAAAACTAAGGGAAAATTCATAATAGTGGTCTTGGGAGCAACATCTTGGCTTGATAGCACAGACACAGGCAACAAAAACTCTAATAGATGGTAGGAAAAGCTAGTGCATAGTCTAGGCAACCACAGGCTGAGTGAAGAAGCAAACTAGGAATGGGAGAAATATTTATGAATCAAATATCTGATAAGGAATTGATATTCAAAATACATAAAGAACTCTGACAACTGAATAGCAAATGGAAATCTGATTAAAATGAGGATAAAGGAACTGAATTAACATTTTTTTCCCAGAGAAAACACAGAAAGGGCCAGGAGGTATATGAGATGTTTATCATTAGTTATCACCAGGATCAAAATCTACAATAAGATTTTACCTTCCACCTGTCAGAATGGTCATTTTTCAAAAAGTAGCCATTATAAAGAGAACATAACAAGTGTTGGAGAGGATGTGGAGAAGTTGGAGTCTCGTGCATATTGGGTAAGTAATGCCTCACAATCATTCTGGAAAACAGTATGAGTTTCCTAAAAGAAATTAAACATAAAACTATCTTTTATTCAAGAAATCTCATCTCATTTATCCAGAAGAATTGAAATCAAAAGCTTTGAGAGACATTTGTAGCCTATATTCACTGCAGTAATATTGGTAATAGCCTTGAGTGGAACATAACCTAATGTCTATTGATATAGCTATGGGTAAAGACAACAGGATATTTTTTATCCTGGCATATGTTAGAAAACCAAATATGCCTTGGCTAAATAAAATAAACAGGTCACAGAGAAACAAATACTACATAATGTCCACTTACATGAGGGATCTAAAATAGTCAGCTCATAACTGAGCTGAAGGCATAGTGCTGGTGATCAGGGCTTGGAGGGGGTAGTGAGGTGGACATTTGACAGGTTTAGTCTTTCAGTTTTTCAGATGAAAATGTCTGGTATCGTCTATAGAACAACCTCATTATAAAACAATATAGAACAATCTCATTATAAAACAATATTGTATTGCATTAAAATTTTTGTCACAGGACTAGATTTTATGTTATATATTTTTAACTGCGTTAAAAAAGTGAGATGAAAGAAGGGAAATATCATTATTATATTTTCTTTTGTTTTCATAGCACCTTGAATATTCTTTGGCATGTACTAGGTGCTATTTGAAAATGCAGAATTCTTAGAGTTTCTAAAAATACTTCTCAATGCTGTCACATTTTATTAAAGTAGACACAGATCCAGGGAGGTAAAAGATTTTCTCTAGGTTATACTGTTATCCCTAACATTCTAGAATCTTCCTCCAAGCTCAGTACTTTCTCTACTGCACCATGCAGTTTCTTTTTTGAATTACTTTAAATGAGGCAATCTAATTCTCCAACTGGTAAAATTAAAGCATTCTGGGACCACTTTCAGCATCAATTACTATCTTGAGACATTGCAAAGAAAAAAAAAGTGTGAAGAAAATAGAAATTTTGATTATAGGCTTATAAAATAGCCTCCATATGAAGAAAAACTACTTAAAAATCAGAGAAATGATTTTGTGCATGTGTGTATTTGGTGGTGAAAGTTAGCAGAAAGAATTTGAATACAAGAAATTAAAATACGTGAATGAGTTATGAAGATATCTTCTCTTTCCTTAGGACAGCAAAAAATAAAAAGATAAAAGTGAAACAGAATGAAAAAATTTTTTGATTTTTAAGTTAGAAGCATTAAAACTTAGTCAGGTGGGAGATGTGGTAGATAACAAAGATGACTTTAGTTTTTAAGAGATAAGATCAAGAGATTCAAAACCACTTTTTCATGTTGATTGTGTTCAGCTCTGCCTAGCGATTGTCAGGTTCTCCTCTCATATGTCCCTTTGATTATTTTTAATGTCTTGAAAAGAAAGATTCAATGGTTTCAAATCCTTCTACTCTCATATTTTCATGTATACATCCATAGATTCAGTAAAGGATTGGAAAATATTTCTGGGAGGAAGAAAAACATACAGGTACAACTTTTAGACTGATGCATTTCTCATGTATAAGAATAGTAATTCTTTGGAGACTTATGCCTGCAGACCTCTTTAGATTTAAAAAATGTTGCCTTTTTAAAGATTGAATTATACTATTCCATTGTGTGTGTGTGTGTGTTTGTGACATGCGCACATCCATTTATGGCAATGCAGATAAACATGGGGCAGAAAGAAAATGATCACATGTTCTCATTTATACATGGAATCTAAAATAATCTAAACTCATAAAAGCAAAAAGTAGAATGGTGGCTACCAGGGAGTGAAGGGGAATGAAGAGGCATTGATCAAAGGATGCTAATTTCAATTACACATGATTAATAAAGCTTAAAGATCAAATGCGCAGCATAATGATTATAGTTAGTAGTAATGGACTGTATGCTGGAGATTTGCTCAGAAAGTACATTTCAGGTGTGCTCATAACACACACACATGGGCGCACACACACGATGTCAGTGGATGCTAAGTTTATTAGTTTGACTTGTTAGTCCCCCCACTAGGTATAACATAATTATCACATTGTCCCCCATGACAGCTTTGATTGAAAGACAGGTGCAGGAAAAATATCCCCCCTTATATTCACATCAAGGGGACCCCACCATGTTCTGGACACACAGACCTCCAGGAAGCCTCCACTGTGTATGCCAGGGCAGGTATGACAAGAGGGGAAATGGCCTTCTGAAAAGACTTGTCTGTCGTGTTTGTTCTGACAGCAGAGTGGAACTGAATATTTGGGAGGACAAAATTTTTAATCTTGATAGCAGTTGCCTGAAATGCTATTCTTTGTAATACCCTGGAAGAGACTCTGGTTCAAGCAGCTGCACCCCACTATCACGGCCTCTCCCCAGTATCCCTTGAATTAAATGACTAGGTTAGCATTGGTACCTGGGGGGCAAAATATCACTGGACATATGTGCAGTCAGCCAGGGGGCTAGTTAATAAACAAGTAGCTCGGAGATAGAAAGCTCCTGGCGCACAGAATTTAATAATAAGAGAAAAAAATATCAGGATTCATTGAAATATAGAAACAGATATTTATGTGCATATCTACACATCTATAGAACTATCTCCATGTATAGAGGAGATAGGAGAGAAGACCAGTTTTTCATTTTTCCTCTTGATGACAAGGAAAGTGGCCCAGATGTAAGTATTCATCTCTAATCTGAATGAAACATGTGAATACATTCTGAGGGGGAGAGCATATTTTATCTCAAAGAACACCGCCTTATCATTTGCACATTTATACTAGAGAAGATCAAGAATCCAACTTCTACTTAAAATTTCAACAAATGTGGAAGAAATAGCAGAGCTGATGAGCAACAGAATTTTTGCAAATTGTACATCTTTCTTTGGAAATGGTACAAGCTATTTCTGGTTGTCATGACCACCTCTTACCCCCCCCCCCCATCTTTATAAATATGAAGGGGGGTTGTGGAGTATCGCTGATGGAATTACTCATTCCGAGAGTTTGTATACTGGACATATTTCTATATTTCAAGCACATCTTCTCCAAGGTCATGTTAAATGGTCCAAATACCCACAAGCTAGAGTTTCTGTGACAAGGAATGTGGATGTCTTTAGAAGTCCTGGTTGTATAAAAATGTCACTGACATTTTATTGACATACACGGTCTACGGGTGACAGTTTTAGCAATAGCCCAGGTGATGGAATTCCTGCCTCCATGATTTAGTAGCCTTAACACATGCATACATTTGCATCATAGATGCACAATATGAAGTTGGATGAGTGCTATTTTTATGTTTCTATTAACAACTCTATAAAATGATACCACATACATTGTGAAAATATTTCCAGTGGAAAAGTATTCAGACTGAATAAAGTCCCCTTTGTGAGTTTAAGAAAAGGCTAATTTGTATGTTAGTCAAACTTTGTACAGTTTTCAACCTTCCTCGCAACCAGAAGAACCTCTGGCTGTTTTTCTGCCTCACAGTACATGTGGAAGTTGTCTAGAATGGAGTTCTCAAGAAAGTTTTGCTTTCTGGTGAAAGGAGCCTCTTCCCTCACTCTTGCTGTCAAGAGGTGAGGCAGAAGGTAAGCCCTGTCTTGTAACTGCGAAGCCAAGATGGGGTGACTGCAAAGAGGCTTGTGTGGTTTTCTGAGCTGCCGAATCCAAGGGAGACACCCCACGACATCAAACTCCCTGAATTGTGAGAAAAATCAACCTCATTTAAAAAGGCAACTGTTAGGTTGTAGGGAGCTTCTAGTTTAATGCCTTTCTGATGGATACAGTGACATATGGTGTGAATCAAAGTTGCCAGTTCAATGGAAAACATAGAAAATATATTGAGATTCAGGGAGGTGATGCTTGATCAAGCAGCATCTTGTAAAGACAGAAGAGGATGGAATGAAATAACAGCTGTGTATGTGTTTAAGAAGAGAGTGCATTGAAAGGACATTGGGAAGGTGCCCCTGGCACTCGGGGTTTCTTGGATTCAGGCTCATCAATCGTACAAGGAGAGGAATTTTACTAATTGCCCTCCCAAGTTCCCTCTACTTTCTTATGGCTCCAATGATGCTCATTCTCTTCTTTATCTCAATCTGGAAATTACAGCCTTGGCTGTGAAGAGGAGAGTGAACGTGGCCTCACCTTTCTCCATAAAATCAATAAGGTTGGATGGAGGCATCACTGAGAGCTTGTGAAAGTCAAGTTGAAGTTGTACAAGATGAATTATTTATGAGTTAGGACTGCAGGGTCCTGGTCTTCCTCAGAAAAGATCAGATTCTGAGAGAGCAAGGGGGCAATGGCCAGACTTCCCCTGACCTGGACTCAGGAGTCACTGATGGCCACTGTCCCCAGGTAGTGAGGGGGCACCAGAATGGACTGATGGGAGGGGCCGTGTATTGTTGTGGGCACATCTCCGGGGTCCAGCCGACAGGCTGCTTGCTACCTTTTCTGATGTTTGTTCAAAGATGTACCATTCCTTCTAAACACAGTTTCTTCTCTGCATTCAACTTTGGGACACTGTATTCGTATAAACATTTGGTCAAAAAATTTCCCCTAATTTCCATGGTGATATTTACTAAATGCAAATAGGTCTGACTGATCTCAAAATCAACCTTTTACCTTGAGATTCCACCTTTTTATTGAAGACTCATGTGCGTTTAATAACTTATTTTGCTGCAATTGGAGAACACAATCTATATACCTTCTTTCTGCTAATGATGCTTAATGTTCCTTGTGGATCTCATGACTTATAAACAGATTATTATATATAACTTATTGAATCTTGCTAATGATATTATTAGTCTCATATTTTTTCTTTAAAATGTGGTCCATTAGTGCATTTTTTTACTTTCTTTTTTTTTATATCACCTTGATGTTTTCCTTCCTTCCCCCATCTTAACCTCAGAGCCCTCAAGATGTGTGTTGATGTCTATTCATTTTCAGTCTTTTATTTTATTGTTGTGACTTACTTTGTTGCCCATAATCCTCTCAAAATCCCTCTATTTCTTGAAAATGGTTGCACTTCTTCCTTTCTTATGACTACATAATACTCCATGACATGCATATAACACATCTTCTTGATTTGTTCCTGTGTTGGAGGATATTTAGGCTACTTTCCTATCTTAGTTATTGTAAATAACACTATCATGAATACTGTGGAACATAAGGGGTTTTATGCTGGTGACTTTATCTTCTGTGGATATACACCCAAGAGCTGGATGCCAGGTTGCAGAGAATTTCCATTTTCGTTGCTTGAGTCTGATCACTTTTCCCTTCCTTCCAGTTCATTAAGCCTCTCTTCAGGTGTGCTTGGTGTGCTGCTAAATCCATTCTTCAAGGTCTTAATTTCAGTTGTTACATTTTTCTATGTGAGAATTGCAATTTGGTTCCTTTTAAAATTTTCTGGTTATTTGCCACAGATACTCATGACTATCTTTTATTTTCTTAAGCATATGAAGCATCAGGATATCAGATTATGAAAATCCATTTTTGTAAAGCCCATGTGTCTGATGTTATTTTTCTTAAATTCTCACCGAATTGCTTGTCTTCTGTATGTCTGATTAAGTTTGACAATGTACATGAACAATTCTAATAATCCTCCGATGCCTTGCATGAGATTTTCTTTCTATAGAGGGAGTTTACATTTCTTCTGGAAGGCATGTGGGGCTCCAGCGATATCAAATGAATTCAAGTTTTGCAGGATTGAGATCACAAGCTTGGCTTCATTATCATTGCATACTTGTTCTTGAAGCCAGTCTATTCCAGTAGTAATCCTTACTTCTGGCGAAGAGCTATCTGAAGTTCCAACCAGGCACATGGGGTATTCATTAAGGACTCTTTCTTTGGTGATTTCTGAATTATATTCATGGCCCCACTGGACTCATTCATGAGTCTGCCCAGATACTCAGGATTTCAAATTTCTTCTTGGGAAAACATTTATATATGGAGAAACACTGGGTTTAAATACTGAGATTCTCTTTCTGGGTCTCCATTTTTTAAAAATTTATGGATTATTACAAAATTTCAATAAAGCAAAATTCAACAGAATATTGGGAAATACAATTTTTATTTTTTAGATATCAATACACATGTACAACAGCAAAGCCATCACATCAAGAACATGGATCTGTATGTCACCCTAAAGTCTTCCTCATGGCTCTTACTATGCTCTCCCTTTTGTCCCTCCCTACCGATTTCACCTTGAGACAAGTGCTGATATTTTAATTACATATTATTTTATTATATTATGTATAGTGTAGATCTCAATTTCTAAAGAATTACATAAATGGAATCATAGAAGTATGTATTTATTTTCACTCAGGAGAATTATTTTAAGTGTCCTACTGTTTGTGTACTCAACATCTTATTCTTTTGATCATGGGGTAATATTTCATGGTTCACAGAGGCCCTGGTATGTTTATTTATTCACCTGGTGATTGTCTTCTGGACTGATGCCAGCTTGAGGCTATTGGAGATAAAACTCATCTGAGCATTTATGTCAAGTATTTGCCTTTCTCTCCATGATGGGATCACCAGGAGTAGGCAACAAGAAAGTCTGTCTTCCAATCATCTGCTTCAGTCTCACCAGTGTGTTTATTTCTCCCACTCAATGCTATCTGATCTCACTTCCACTAGATCAGGCTCTTCTTGGTATTTTCCCTGACTTTTGAAGGTAACTTGAAAAGAAACCCTTTTTATGTATTTTGAAGATATCATATATTTTATTTAAGTCATATTTTGATTTCTAATATCAACCTTAAATGTCCATCTTAATGTAGATCCTCTTCTTATGTGGAAAGGTGATCTTCTCATTCTCTTCCCAAATCATTATACATTTTAAATTAAAATATTTCAAGCTAAGCATATTCCCTCTCAGAGGACCCCATCACAAAAGTGAAACACAAAGTAAAGTGGCAACGAATGGCATTTACTTGGTGAATTCAGCATTAAGTTCAATTACTGCTTTCTCACAACTGTTATGAAATGAATTGTCATCTAAAATGAAAAATAAAACCAAGTAAAACTCAAAACCCTAATGAGCTAGTAAATACTCCTAATGAACAGGTGTTAAATCTCACCCCCTTCCCCCAGTCAATACCTCCCAGAACCCACCAGATCTTGAAAGTTTTATCGCTCTCATCTATTTTTTTAACATTTCTATGAGGTATATGGTAGAAGATGCTCCTGTTATTTGAAATATGCTTCTTTAGCATCTTGAAAAACTTTTATCTTTTCAGGATTTGTGAGTGTCCATATTTTAAACAGGCCATTGTATACCTTCAGCTTTGTTTTCTCCTCCTCACCATAAATATCAGATGCTATAATTAAAGAAAGGCATGAAACTGGAGCACAAAATGGATGGTGTGTCTCCCAACAGTACAACTTTGAGAGAGAAAAAACTCCCTGTAAAGCAACAGGAACGTACTCTGTGATTATGTGCTCTGGGGCAGTAACCCAGCAAGCATGATGGGGATTACAAATTTGCTTGCTCTGGCAGGAAGGATATGCCTATTAACAGAAACCAGCTGTTCGGAAAAAATGCTATGCCCAAACTAGTGAAAGGATGTCTTAATTTAGCTCTGGGCCACATTTATTACCGCTGGAAAAAAATTCAGAAACTATCAACTCTATTCAATTAATAACATTCTTGCGAATTTATGCAACACAAAGGAAATATTAAGAATAGTTCATCTAAAGTAAATCAATCTCTATGGTTTAACAACTCCTTTCTTTCCCCATGCAAAGTCTCCAGGCTTTCTAATGGGTTATTTTTCATCCAGGCTTATGCAAGAAGGCAATTTAATCAACTTAGTTTAAAATCTTTGTGCTTTCTTTTGCTAGTGACCAAGCTGGCACACATCACTTGTGTAGAAGAGACATGCATTTAGGATTAAATGTGTGTGCAATACACCCACTTCCACAGGAAGGATACACTGAAATCACAAACTGAAATATTGACTAGACTTACTCAATCTAATCTAGAGAACACCAGGAAAGGTATTCCACACAAACGGATCAGCAAGGGCAGAAGCTTCCAAGGAATAAAATAAGTTGTGTAGCTCTGTCAAAGAATATGAAAGGATGGGGGTGTAACTGAGGTCACAGAGGCAGACAAAAGACTCCTCAAAAAGAGCCTTTCAAATAATGTCAAGAAGTTTGATCCGTATCCTTTCTAAAAGGAGCCAACTTGAAAGATTTGAAGAAAGCAACGAGATTTCAACCTTCTTGCTGTCAGAATATTCCCCCAGTTTGGCGGTTAGAAGATAAGTGAATCTGATAGTGGGCAAACAACAAGGAGTAGATGGGTCCCCAAACTATTAAGGGGAGAAACCTATGTTGCCTGCTCATGCTGACATAAAGGCGAAGTAATCAAACTCTAGTGTGCTCAAAGAGTCTTTAATTGGTGAGAGATTCAAAGCAGACAGGCAGAGGAAGGAAGCAGGATTTCAAAATAGCCTCCCCATTCCTCTGGACTCAACCATTCCCCACTGGGAAAATGTTCAACCAGATCGGCAGGGCCCATAGTGGGCTGGTCAAGTTCCTGGAGCTCATCCTCCAGGAGACCCACTTGAAGGCAACTTGGCATCAGGAAGCACAAGCACGAGGTTGCACAGGACCCAGAGAGTGGGCAGAGGAGCCATCCTAAGTTCCAAGTGTACTACCTATCACAATGCAGCAACATCCAAGATGGCAGCCACCATCATTTTGAAATGGGGTAAAAATGGGCAAGCCTCCAATCAACACGCCACATTTAGAATGCAGCTTCTGCCAGTCAGGTTCCCTCAGGTTCGAACCACCTGCGTGTAGCAGTTGCCAGACAAAATGCAATTTAACAACAGGGTTTTATTCACAAGGAAAATTAACGAGGAAAATGAAAAGCCCTTAATGTCACAAGTGACCAGTTTTCTTACCCTGATCACCATTTAGTCTGAAAGTCCCAAACACAGGTCCAAGATGGTGCCCCTTTGCCCCTCCAGACCTGAAGCAGGCACCCTGCAAAGTCCAGTCATTCTCTGCGTCTTTCCTTTGCTTCTTCTCCAGTATTCTACGCTGCTCCACTTCAAGGCTCTTCACAATTCTTCCACAATTGGAAGAAAAATCCACTTTCCAAATCTGCCACCTCGCTCCAGCTCCATGCTCTTCCTTTACCACGCCCGCCTTCAGCAGTGTCTGGTCAAATCCGCCAGGCCTGCCCTCAGCAGCCCCTGGTCACCCCAAATCTACCATTCTGGCATCTAATTCCACACTGGCTACTTCTCTGCCAGCCATTCTCCCACCATAGCTCCTCGCTACCACCTGCTCACTCTTCCAGGGGGCTTCCCTTGACAGGCCACGTGGACCTGTATTCTCAGCCCATCATTCATGTCTCTTCTTTTTTCTCTCCTTGCTCCTCTCATTTATCCCCCCTGTTCCTGCTTCCCATTTTCTCTCGTACAGGGTCTTTCTCTCAGACTCTGCCCACCAGGGCATTTTAGTGCCAATACGATTTTGAACTGTGTCAATACCCTGTATCATCTTCTCAAGAGAGCAAGACTAAGATGCAGACAAAACACTGAAAGCCAGTAAAAAGAGTCACTGGCAGGACCAGCCAGAAGTGGTCCGGCAGAAATGGGAGTTCTCCTTCCCTAGAGGGGCAGTGGAATGGAGGATGAGGGCTCTGCTGAAGAGGAAGACACCACCCCAATTCCCACAGGCTGTGCCTTTTAAAGTCTCCCTGGAAACTCTTTTCTAGACCCTTAGTTCCAGTTGTGCCTTTTTAAGAAGCCAGAGGGTGATGTGATAAGACCCCTGACTGTCTTAAAAAGCTTTGTCCTCATAAGCTCCTTGAGGTCAAGGACTAATTTGTTAAGAGTGTAAAATATCCAGAAAGAGGCTATTTCAGGAGCTGTGGCTAAGTCTGGGGTTTGCTTTATTGGATCCTGGATAGATAGATGAAAGAAGTCACTGGAGAGCTATCTAATCACCTCTTTTCTCCAGACTTAATACAGAAGTTGAGATAATGACTGGATCTAAAATAATTCCCTTACCTCACGCCTCATTAGTACGGTGCCTGAAGAAGCTCACAGATACCTTCCCTGTTGGTTTTTATCCATCACAAAATTGATGATGTAGAGGACAAAAGTCTACCACCCTGGAGTATATATATATATATATATATATATATATATATATATATATATATATATATATATATATATATATATATATATATATATATATAT